>BJCM01201984.1:0-11941 GCA_018326385.1 Flaveria bidentis | reverse complement strand
AAGATCTCAGAAGACATAGGTCTACATCTTCTCCATGCAGACCTCCTGCAGACGTTTTTTAATGAAACGTCTTCCAAAAAACAAACATTCTGCGCAATCAAAACCTCTTCCCGCGTCTGCGTGCGCGCAGACGAAGAGGTGGGGAAGATGTTTTGGTAAAAAACAAATAGCACCTTAGATCACTGATGGTATCTGATTATCTTTATTACTTAATTACGAAACTTAATAACACCTTCGAATAAAAAAATCATTTTAGACAAGAAAACCTCCTAAATCACCTAGTAAACCCCCCTCTCTCTTTTTTATTATTGTTATATGTGTAACCTGAACCCAAAACCTCCGGCTACTTTTATAAAATCTTAAGATATCTTACATTTAACCAGTTAAGGTAAATATCATTTGCCAATATGAAACAATTAAAAGCAAAACGCAGCAGCTAAGGGGAACAGTGAACCAAATATATTTCTAATGGGCTCACTATATCTAGGTGTTTATATTTTTGTCATGTAATAAATTTTAACTAATGGATAATCAGTATGTTTTTTTATTTTCTCCATTTTTTTGCAATATTATTTAGACATACCATTCATGTCGGCAAACTATGTATCTTTTTTCAGTTCACCAAGTTTTTAATATTAATGGATCTAAGATCAAGAGACATTGGAGTCAAAACGAAATTCCGATTATGCACTCTAAATTTTTTCAAAAATCGTTAGGGTTACTTGACCCCAATACCCTCATAATTACCTCCGCCTTTGGCTAAGGGAGGTGGGCGTGGTTTCAGCTGATAGCAAGAGATTTGTAAGCAGGAGGGTATTAGTCGCATGTTCATGCCGCTCGGGAGAAGTCATACAGAAGGGACATGAGTGAGCGGCAAGGAGGGTCATGTAGCATGGCGATAGGCGGGAACACCGTACCCCTCCATCACAAGGAGAAGTGAGATGCAGCGGCAAACGAGAGAAGCATCATAACACCCTCCTCTTTAAAAAGAACAAAAATAAACACCATTCAGTGTTTGTGGAGTGTAAGTTGATTTATATCACTTTGTCAATGAGTAAAACACTCCTCCCTCGTGTTGGCTAATCCACTATGTTTGACTTGTATAAAAGATTCCAAATACCCTTTACATCAATTTTGTGGGGAAATAAAAGAATAAATCCATGAATTAAGAAAACTGAAATTAGCTTTTAAATAAACTCAGTTTTTTTTTGTTTTTTTTAAGAAAGTTAATATCTAAAAAAACCGATAGACTTTCTTATTCTTCATTAAAACATCTCCTAGCTAGCATAACATTGTATTTTAAAGTGTCTCAAAATATAAAAAGCTACATAAAAATAACTAATTTGTGTGTATTAAAATGGCTAGACCTATCTAAAAGGCGCGCATTTTGAATCTCTTGTATGATAATGTTTTTTTTGTTAGTGTCCTTCAGAATTTTTATAAAATATATATCATGTTTTCGTCAAAAGTCAATGGACCAGAATTATAAAAAGATTCAAAACTAAGTTCATTTTAGATAAATTTAAGGATTTTAGAATAAAAAAATTTGTTCAGTATAATTTTTACAAATTAAGAGTCTTTGATTTGCTATAATTGAGTTTTTTTAACATGAATTTTTTAAAGATGATTGAGGAGCGCATACATATGTGGATATGTATATAAATACTTTTAAGATGATTGTGGTTGTAATCACTGGCGGAGCATTATAGGGGCTGGGGGCCGCCATCCTCATATTTTTTCGTCCATAGTGTTAAATTTTAGCCCGATAGTGTAATTTTTTTGATCCGGTAGTGTAAATTTTTATATAAATATCGAGTCCGCCCCCCTAAAAAAATTAGTTTCGCCCCCATCCCCTACGAAAGAGTTGAAGCTCCGTCACTGGTTGTAATCTTGTATATTCTAGATATTTTAAAGGTTTTTATTGATGTTATGAAAAATATGAGCATGTGCATGTAGTTTTTTTGTTTGAACTAGTTTTACGATCACATACATTATGTTAAAACGCAAGTCATCTAACTCTGTATGTTATAACCATCCAACTATTGTTTCAACTTTATAAAAACTAAAATGATAAAATTTGTTTTTCTTGCTAATAGGTTGCGCCAGTGAATTTGATGTAATTAACTCTGTAAATATAAACGTATTAATTTTAAGGTGATCTGGCTTTGAATATAAATATATAAACAACTAGGTGTGTGTATGGTTGGTTTCGTTTGGTTTTAGCCTAAAACCAAAACCAAAAACCGATATTTCGTTTTTTTTAGGTTTTTAAAACCATCTGGTTTTGGTTTTTTTTTTTAATTTTTGGTTTCAGTTTTCACTTCGGTTTTGTTTTTTTGGTTTTGTGTTTGGGCTTCATGTTTTTTTGAAAAAAATTTATTCAAAGTAATGAATTTAAGCTAGAAAGTTTAGAATTAAATCATTTGTTGATCTTTAAACATAATCTATATAATTTTATAAATTACCTAACATTAAAATTAATTGCAATTAATAAATTAGAATAATAAAAAAATCAATAAAACAAATTTAATCTACCAAACCAAGCGATTTTCTATCCTCGGAACATGGGTGAAGGGGATCTCCCTAAAGCGCTAGATCAGGTCAATGGCAAGTTCTTGGTACGATATGAGAATAGAAGTTATTCGTTTTCTTTCTATACGAAATTAAAGATTTCATTTGTGTTCATGTTGCTAACATCCTATCGCCTGTTTGTCACTACGTTAAAGTTTAAAGATTATTCTTGAAACGTAAATATCTATCTATTTAGATAGCATAAGTTAATAAGTATTTCATAGGTTGATCATGTTTATATATGTATAAATACACCTCTAAATTTACAAGTTTGGTTTTATGGGTTCGGTTTGGTTTTTTCGGTTTCTGTCACAAGCAAAACCGAAACCGAACCGAACCGAAAAAATCGGTTTTAAAAAATCATCAAACCAAAATGTCGGTTTCTTATTGGTTTTGGTTTTTTCAGGTCGGTTGTGTCAGTTATTTCGATTGCAGTTCGGTTATTTCGGTTTCTTGTACACCCCTATAAATAACTAAGAATCATAAAAACGAAGACGTGGGTAACTACATAAATAACGTATAAAGTTACAACAACTCAGTTCAAACGTGGGTAAAATCATGACATTCATTGTATTTATGCGGTGGTAAAAATAAGGGTTAAGAAACACAAAAACAAACTATCGTATAAGCAAATTTTAAATCTGTGGCATAACTTAATTAATTATAAAAATTAAAAACATTTATTAACTGATAAGAAAAAAATAAATCAAATTAAAAGTAACATGAAAAACAAAAACTAAATTATAACAAAAAAAGGAAAGATTAGTAATAAAATGAATAAAAGGGCGACGTCAGGTTCAAACCTTCGTTACTCTTAGCACTAACAAACACCTTTACCAATGGGTTAATTTTGCAAATTTTTAAGAGGGAAATCAAATTATTAGCATATGTTTTAGTCGGTGGCATATGCGACCAACTTAGAAGATAGTAAAATGTGTTGTGTGTATACGACATACGTGCATGAGATTTTAAATGTAAAAAGTAGAACAAAAAACAAAAAATAAAAAAATTTGAAAACAGTCCATTCATCGAATCTATTTCACATGGTTAGTCCGATTGACAACGGAACGTTAAAAATGAAAACCGTCTTCGGTTAAAAACAAAAACCGTCCAAATAAGCATAATTGGAATGATCTAGCAAAGTAGCAGGTCCGACTAGCCATTCTGGTTCTATAACACTAGTTATAAAAAGCGGAACAAAAGGTTAAGATTGTGATCAAAGGTTTATTTCTCATAACACATAAAACATGTGTAGATTTAAAAGTAGAATTCTTGTTACGTTTAATTACTTTGACCTGGTCATGTTCTAGAATACTGATTACATAAAAAAGGAAACAAAAGGTTAGAATCGTGATCGAAGGTTTACGTCCCATGACGCGCATACGTGTGGATTTAAAAGTAGGATTACCGTCGCATCTAATTATTTTGACCTGCACATGTTTTCGTTCACATACTAAAGAAGGTCTCAAGAGATAGCATGCAAATATCTGAATACAAAATTGTTATAGCTACCTGCCTTTTAACCCACCATTGTACTGTATAACTATCCTACTCATCCTTCTTAGTAAAACAACACATTATGACATGAACCAATTTGATTCTGGTTTTTGTTTCTTTATAAATTACTCAGCAAACCCACAAATAATATCAAACTCTCGCCTAAACTAAACGTACCCTGTCACTGCGAATGATGAGGGTGAGAATAAAACACCATTCCAGGTGGCTGTAAAGGAGGGGGTGGGGCTGGGGTCATAGGTGGCCGTGGATGAGTCAACGGCACCATCGCACTCATCATATAAGATGGTGGTGGAGGCATTGGTGGTATACTAACATTAACATTACCATACGGATATGAGGGTTGCAAATATTGTTGCGAGTGTGGATTCGGAACTGTATGGTATTGAGGTTGCGAGTTGGGAATGAGGGTTGGTTGGTTGGGCAATAGAACTGGTTGGTAAGAACCATTTGCTGACAGATGAGGAGCTTGTGAGGGCATAAATTCTGGTTTCGAGACGGAAAAAGAATTGGAAACCGTTGTGGTTTTTGTAAGCCCCTCTTCAGCTGCAAATGTAGAAAGAACAGATGACATGATATACTGAGAAGAGGTAGAGGCCGCAAGCCTGTCTGCAACTTCGGCTGCTATATTAGTAGCAGACTTTTTGGATCCATCAACAGATGGTGGAGTAGCAGTCCGAGGTTTTACCTCTGCAACATAGTTGTCATCATCAAGCCGTTTGCGCATGTTTTCGGCCTCCTGTGTCTGTGCTTGTGCCACCTGGAAAACAGTTCACATTTACAAATTATTATTTATCATTTCTTTTATAACAAAGAGTTCGACCCGCATCCTAAGAGCCAGTTTGGTTGACTGGAATGATAGAAACAATGCCCAAAAGTAAGCAAATGAGTATACAAACCTGCATTTGGGTGCGAACATTCTCTAATTCAGACTCCTGGAAATATAAAAAGTAAAAACAAATTAATCATCATATGTACTTGATAAAATCCAGCTTGTAAATAATAATAATACCTGGTCATTCAATGCGTCACGCAGCTGAGACACAAGGGCCAATCTATTTGCTTCAACAACTTTAAGTTTCTCTATACACTGCTTCAACAGATTTTCTTCTTCCTCCAGTTCTTTAGACAAAGTCTTCCTCTTGGGATCTTTGGCTGCATTTTAAAGAAACATAGCTTATGCAACGAGTGATAAATGATTCCTATAGAGCTTAGATGGCAGTAATACTCCACACTATGTACAGAAAGAAGCCAAAGGAAGTGAGTTCCAACGTCTAAATCGTTACCAGCTTACCATTTGTTAATGCCAAATCAACATCTTTCTCCATTTTTTTAACACGATGAACAGCAGATTTGCATTTATTCATCTCTTCATCTTCACCATGGTGTTCACTGACAACTAAGTGAAAAGCTGAGACAATTCTCTCTGCTGTACTTCCGATTGTCAGTTTCTGATTCCAGAGAAAAAAAAATGATAAAGACATGTTAGATGACCAACATCTTAAACATGTCAACAAATAGAGGTAAGCATAATGGACAGATAATAACTCAAAACAGGTCCAAGAAAATTAAATTTTCTAAGCAGTTAGTATGTCAAATATGAGTACAAATATTTTATTTTCAAAATAATAATCTAATTTTTTTAATAACTAATGATCCTCACCGTTCTTATGGAACGTGAATCTCTCTTAACAATTTTCACTGAACGAGAACGTTTTTTTGAGAACTCCAGCGGTTGAGGTGATTCTTCTCCAAGCAATACAGCTTTAATGTTCTTTGCATGGGATCCAAACACTCTCCTTTCTTCCCATATATTAACCTGCCATTCGCATAAACATTGGTTTATCAAAAGTACAAATGTGATAATCAGACACCAGCAAGCTAATAAGCTTAGCATCAATATTCAACAAAGAATATCACCAGTAGGAGTCTATAGCTAAATTCAGTTTAAATTTGTCGGCGATAGATTGTGATTATACACACACATATATACAAGAAAACTGATGCATACATTAAAATAGCTTAAGGATGCATACCAGTCGGGTGACAACTTTTTTCCCATGATCATTGCCTTTTTCAATAAGATCTTTCAGAGCCCCCGGTAGAACCTTCCAAAACTCGGAGACAAATTCATTTCCTTTACGCTTGCTATTCTGAAGGATATCATTTGCAAGGTATAAAAGAGGAACTTTCTGAGCCACCTCAGAGCTATGGAACTGTTTCTCCCATGTTGTAACAACCACTTCTGCTTTGCTTCGGTGAAATATACACCAATGAGACAGTGCTATATAGAGTCAAGATAACAATATGTGATAGAAACCTATTACATATGCGTAAACAAGTAAAGCAAGCACTTGGGTTTAAAATGACTGGAACGTAAAAGGGCATAACGTGTGAATAGTGGTGTGTCTATACATACACACACATCACTATCTTTTAAACAAATATATTAAATAGCGAGTAGCTATTTATAAATGCTGAAGCTATATGATTAGGATGAGAGGTTTAACAATTAAAATATCTGAGAGAGACATTACCACCATATGTGCAACAAGCCAACAAGTGTAGCCAATGCTTAAATGGGAAACTAAAGAAAACAAAGGCATCAAGTAAGATAATCTTATCATGAACTTCTGCATATCATATGTCAATAGAGATGAAGAACTCTCATCACTACAAGAGCTAAATTCATTGCTCAAAGATTTAATCATCAAAACTGATATACAAATAAATGGTCCCAGATTTCGAGTTCCAATTCCTTCCTACAAGTATAACCAAAAGTCAGAATAACATTGTGATTCTTCTAGTAACTCCTCTAACTAGCAGAACAGTGCGACTTTGATATCAATAGAATAGGTCCTACTTTCTCCTCTAAACACTTTTTTTCTAAACTTCTCAGAAACTGCTTTTCAAGTAGCTTCCTGTTATTGCTAGTTGTTCTGCTACCAACATTGATCTCTACAAAGATCTGGCCATACGAGCATCTTTATAAAATAACTAATAACTTTCAAATACACCATGCATTTTCACATGCCACGTTCATCTCATGTCTCAATTGAATTATAAGTTCCCTTAATTGGAAACTATTTGAGCCAAACTACCACTTTTGCCCACATAGCAATCACTATTCACTACAAAGGTAATGAGGATTTATGATTAACATTTCAATCAAAACCTGTTGGAGGGAGTATAGAAAACAATCTGTGCATTACATCAATGTATTAGCAGCAAAACATAGACTAAATCCATCATTTCTTAAATGACCAGACACCAGAGTCTGCAGACCAATCAAGAACACAACTTTACACAGCAAAATGTCCAGCATCAAACAAATACCATCTTCTTTCACAACAATTGGTTGGCTTTAATGCAGCATAGATTCCACATCAGAGGAAAATTTCAACCCAATAGAACAAATCAGCAGTGTAAAAGATTACGAAAAACAGAAAGAAAAAAACATAAAAGGAGGATACTTTCAATACACTGTTGCGTGCTGTTGAGCTTCGATAGCTTGTCCGCAAGTATCTGTTCATTGAAGACGCTATTCATCCCACTTCAAATTGAGCAGAAGTGAGTGTACCATCAAACAACTTAACTCCCAAAGGGTTTGATTAATGGAGCCCTAGAATCCGAAAGATGCAAATGCGCAGTGAATTGGTGGATTTGATTGAGAGAATTGAAAGGGGAGAAAAAAGCCCTAGGAGACCAGCGTTCAACGAAGAAACAGGATTGATGAATCCAGATTTTGATACGGAGGAATAGGGTTATGGAGTTGTAAACTTAAAAAGAAACATAAAGATACGAGACCTATATGTAGAGAGTCAAAAGCTCATGTGAAATTGTGAATTATAAACTTTATTATATTTGTTATTTTCATTAAAAAATATTTTATTTTGTATCTGTCTTCTTAAGGTTTAGAAAAAAATATTTCTTTTATTCAAAAATCTTAGTTACATTGTCCTAAAATACTAAATATTCATCATTAAAATGGTATTCATGTAAATATTTATACAAAAACAAAATCTTAATTTATGTTTATGTGTTGTTAATAAAAAATTTTACCACATAATTTATGTTTTTAGATGAAAATAGCAATTTTTTCAAACCTCGGAGAGCCAAATGTAAGAAAAAACATTTTTTGATGAAAATGACAAATATCACCATACCACAGAGAGGAAAACAACAATTCACTCTTTTACAATCTAAAAAATGTTAGAGTAAATTTTGTTTTTTTTTTTTGCAATGGTACCCTAGTTACTAGGGGTTTCTCTAAGGAGAGGTTGTTGATTTGAATCTCTCGTTTAGGTTTGGGGTATTTAAAGCCACGAGATTTTATTAGTTGTGAGTTTTCTTCTAATATGTTGGATGCGGTCAGGACTGTGAAACGTATAGATGAGCCCAATTAAAATAACATTTATCATCCGAAACAGTATCGTGCATCTGTCATTCAGAAAAAGTAAATAAAAAATATAATGGTATATCAAGTAGTTTATCTTTTTAATTAAGTTATTATTTATTCTCTCCCACTGCTTTCTAATCAGTTAATTGACTAGTTATCTTTCTTCTAAAAAGAATGAAAATGCTAACAATTACATAAAAGTAGTAAATATTTTAGTGACATGTGTAGAATGTAGATATGACCTAACTTGGAAAGACCGGGTCACTAGGTAGATGAAACGGAGTACGTGCTATGACCATCATACAAAACAGATAACACAGTTAACCTCGATAAAGGAAAGGGGTTTTCTCTTTAACTTAGTTCTAACATGAAAATAAGTATATGTTTTAGCAAAAACTAGTGATGAGTAACTGATGAGCATTCGATGATCCACGTATTTATAGTGTAGAATATTTGGAAGATAGCGTAATAAATGCTTGAGAGATGCTTAAGATACATACAAGGGGCCTTTAGTTTGTTGTCTGTTTGTAGACAACTAAGTAGGGAAATGCAATACATGCTCTCTAATGGCTAGACGTGTGTTTGGCTCTCACATAGTATTGTAAAATTTGTGACTAGCCTCTAAATAGTCATTGATTAATCCCTAATCGGAGGTTAGCCGCTTCGGTTTCACCAAATCAGAGGTCCTAGACGCTAATCGATCAAATTAGGTCCAAGTCGGACCAAATTGTCCTAATAGGCGGTGTTTCGACGACGAGAACGGCCGGATTTGCCTATTCTTGTGATGGATTAGTCTATTCCGATGCCGGATTTGTTGATTCTGACGCCGAGATCCAACGCTGGTGACTGATACGGGAGGAGATGGAACGAGGGGGATGATGTGTTGTATTTAATAAAGTTTAGTTATTTTAACATTTAACCCCCTCTATATTTACCAATTTACAATTTATCCCCCTAGCTTGTAAACTAATACATAATTAAGTATAAATTTAATGTTATAGATACATAAATTTGTTAAATTATACACAAAAGTTCAATTCGATTAATCTCTAATAATCCCTAGTCGCTACCACACTGCCCAACTAGCGACTAGTGATTTCTACATCGCTGCTCTCATAAGGTCTGCAGTCTTGATAAGTGGTGCGGCTTCCATGCTTTGAGAAAATAGAATTGGTTTTATTATAAATGATATGGTTTCCGTGAAGGTTTTGTAACACATAACTATCAGCATAAAACATTTACGTGTATATAAATAGTTTACATACACATGTGTTAAAACAAAGTTATACATTCTGTTTACACATGTAATTCAAATAAGTGACATAGAGCAAAAAGTAAAAATATGTATATACTATTTACATGTATGTAAGTAGTTAACTTACATATATGTAAAACAAGGTTGCATGACTATTTACATGTGTATTTAGACTGAGATACGTATTCCAACCTACTTCAACATAACTACATATTTTTTTCTAATCATAATCCCTGTATTTTATAGTGAGGATCGAGCAAGTGAATTTCGCAATCACTAAGTTAATTAAATTTGTTCATCACCAAGGTAACTTAATTTGTTTTTACAACCGAAATGTTAATATGTGTTTTACATTATTTATATTGTTGTATTGTTTAAACACATAAGTAAAGACAATTGTAAAAAAAGAGTAATTTACACGAATCATCCCTAAGGTTCGTTTAAATTTCACATTTTGTCCACCATGTTGAAAAATTACATATTTAGTCCTAAGGTTTGAAAAAAAGTAATATTTTTCGTCCCTAGCCCTAACTTCCTTTAAAAATATTCTGTCAAATGAGTCTAAAATTACCTTTTTACCATTCAATTATAAAAAAAGAAAAGAAAAGTAAGTGCATGGGACACATCCCATCCCATCGCACTCCGCCCCCACCTGTAACATCCGTCAATTTTCAAATTATAATCCGAACCTGAATTCATTTTGAATTTTCATATGATATAAATTTCTTTATTAAACTTATTTATTCTAATGTATTATATGGATTATAAATGTAACCAACATAAAAAAATGATTTTTAATTTTCATTTATTAAACCATTTAAACAAGTTATAATAATTTTATAATTCATAAAGTAAAGTGTTATAAATTTAAAATAATTGTCATTTATGAATTCTAACATGAAAAGAATAATTATATATAAAATTTTGTTTTACAAAACTTATAAATTTATATAAGTTTATAAGTTGTAATGAGAATTAGATTTAATTTTAATTAATTAATAAATTATTTCTTTTTATTTATAAACTCTTTAAAGTTTTAAAAGACAAATTTAATTATAAATTGGAGCATAAAATAATAACTTTTAAAACCACAGGGACCAAAATTGTAAATTAACTAAAAAGAACCCAAACCGTTCCCCCCACCCCCGTTTTTCCGGTGGTCGGCTCCTGCGGCCCTCCGACGACTCTCCGGCAACCCCTTAACACTCGAAATCGGCCATTTTTTATCCCAAATCGTTCCAAATGCTCCTAGTAACTATTTCGAACATGATTGTGATCTTAACGTCGCTTAATTGTCGGTTACAAGTATCAAACGATTGAATAACCGAAACCCTCTTAAACACATAGTCGTTCGAGACTTAAACATTAATAATAACTCAACTAATTCAACCCGATCGGACGTCTAGCTATCTCTAATCAAACACAACACTCAATTGCTCATGAAACAAACCTAATCATCAAATTTCATCATTCTCCTTTGTCGCGGCCTACACCATACACGAACACCATCATCCGGACTTCAAGACCTAAAATTGATAGAGGGCTTTTGCTCACAAAGACCTATGGAAGCCTTCTGCAACACGAATTTGATTATCATCAACGTTGAATCACGAACCAACTTTACCTTGGTCGTGGCTATTCTTATCACCATCTTCATCAATTCAAAACTCAAACATGTAAGTTTCACATATCATTATAATCGGTTTGACATAGGGAAACAAAGCCCTAATGTTAATTGGATTAACTCGTATGATTCGGTGTTTAATTGGATCGAATTGATTTTAGGGTTCTTATGGTTTGGGGGTTATTCAAATAATGATTCTTATTAATTAAATTGCATTCTAAAACAAGTTCTGGGCTTTTGCCCCACCGGTTACAACCTTCAACTCTCACACAAGGGTCCCGGGTTCGAACCAAGGGACCCTCCAATTTTTTTAACCATTAGTTGTTATTCATATTTGTCACACCCCCGCTAAAGCGGAAACACAGGGATGAAACGAGACGGGATCGTCATAACACATGGTATACGTTAGAGAAGCAATATAAGTATGATGACAAGCGTGTCATGACGTCACCCGAACACAAATGGAGACTTGTGTCGTGTTAGTCAATATTCACGACAACATAGCCATAAGCATAACACAAAGATGATCATATAAGCAAATAGTATGACATTGTATAATTTCCCACAACCCGGGAAC
>BJCM01201982.1:0-10233 GCA_018326385.1 Flaveria bidentis | reverse complement strand
ATATATATATATATATATATAAGATTTACAAATAGCAATTCACGTTAATGGTTATGAATTATGCAAGTTTATAGAACACATATAGCTACAATCAAACCTTGACCAAGATTAATATTACAAGTTTATAACAATTAGCAAAGTGTACTTGGTTCCCCTAATGAACAATTCATACGTCATCAGGAGGCGGCAATACATTGGCTTTAACATCAAATAGGCTTGTTAGGCCCATAGATTTATGATGTCACCATGCTAGCAATAGTTAATAATTGTCAACGTATAATGTATCTCACATAACACTTACAATAATATCAATAACCATGACAAAAAGTAAAGATGAATTGCATGTGAATTTACAAGTATCGAGATGTTTACAAGTGTAAGTTTATAAGGTTAACATGTTTCACCCTAAAAGGTGTAAAATAAAGTAAAAAGGGACATGAAGAGCTCACATGGTATAATGATGCTTGTAGTGTACATAAGAGATCTTGGATGTTCAAGAGTTAAAGGTGATATCCTAAATGATAAAAAGATTCAACAACTTGAGGTCGGAATTCATTACAAGAAATTAGGACGCTTAGAAATGCCAATAAGCGAAAGATAGATTGAAAAACGATTATTGTACCAATTTTAGATTCTGGACAGAATGTTTGTTACGTGTTTGAACAGGTTTTTAAAATAGCAAAAGGTTTTATAAAATTATAAAAATTTACATTTGACTAGATCAAAGTCTTCTGGACAGTTTTCATTTAGAAACATTTTTATGAAAAGACCCGTAAATAGGACAAAACATCAGCACAACACAGAAGGTGCTGAAATGTGCACTTATCTTGTGAAGGCTATTGTTGAGTCGTCCCATTGAGTTTGAAGACGTATAACTATCGTTAAAAAGGTAATCCAATGAACTTAATATTGGAGTCTGAATTTACTCAAATTTAGTTTGTTATGATCGGTTGAAGTCAGATTATATTATGCTAAAATTGTAGTAAGGCACTTATGTGCACTTTTAAAACCGTTAAAGCAGGAAACGGGTTAGAAAAAATTTGTTATATTGATATATGGTATATTAGACTTCATTTGAGTTATATAAAAATATTCCAAGACTTAGGCATAACCATCACTTAGAAAAATAATCTTGTGGAATAACCGAATGTGACGGCATAGCCGTCCATATGCAAACGGGATTCTTTGTTTACTTTAGCTTGATTTAAGAATGTTAGTGATTGTTATGAGATTAGTGAATGTTAAAAGGTTAATGATCAAATAATAATAATTAAAATTAAAAGAGATTTAGTAGAAAAAAGAATAAAAATAAGAACATAAAGTCATGAGAACAATTGGGTGTTAGGATATTGAAATGTATAATTTAAGAGTAATATAAGATTACCTTAGTATTAAGAATTCTTGAAATTTATTGTAAATTAAAAATTCTTGAAATTGTTTATAACTAATGGATGAAAGAAAGATATAAGAGTGAGATTTTTGGAGAATGAGTAAATGAAAAGTGAGGCATAAGGCTTGCTTTTATAGTTGAGGTTTGGAGGGGGTTATGAATGGTGTTAATGGTGAGTTACAAGTCCTTCAAAAAAGGGATGTGATTAAAATTTATAATAAATATAAAATTTAAATAATTTAAATAAATAAAATAATAATTACAATTTAAACTCTAAATTTAATTGAACAACTTTTTTTATTAAATCTTTATAGACTTTATAAATCTCACAAAAACTTGTAATTTGATTATTTATTTTAGTTGATTATTTAATAACCTTTTAACATTTACAAAATTTATTTTATAAATTATAGAATTTAAGTTAAATTGATTAAGTGACACATTTATTATTTTAGAACATAAAAATAAATCAAATGGCTAAATAGAATTTGATTTACAAGATTGACTTAAACGGGTTTGGGTTTGGGTTTGGGTTTATACTTTGAAAATGGAAGGATGCTACATGCTGGTTTTGGTTCTTTTGAAAACTGGCACACGACACACATATACACATACACTCACACATATATAATGACCCGAATCAAACCGAAACAACCGAACCGATATAACAATAAAACACCGCGAAAAGAAACGAAACGAGGTTCAAGATGATCGGTTACCTGCGAAACAACTAACGGCGAGCCGATGACAACCGAAGGCGGCTCACGGCGGTGTAAGAAGGCTGGCTCGATGGTAGCGAACAGTGGAGGCGACAGTAGATACATGACATGGGGTGGGATAGGGTTTGACCGAGAGTTTTTTATAATATATATATATAATATTAATATTACACTTAGGACCCTAGACTTTCATTTAAATAACCCCTCAAGTTTATTTAAATTACAAATTAAACCTTGTACTGTAATTATAATAATATTAACAATAATAATAATAATAGTAATATGAATGGTAATAATAATATTATTGATAATAAAAAAATAATAATACTACTAATAATTGTAAATAATAAAAATATTAAATAATAATATTATCCATAATTAAACTAATAGCAATTAAAAAATTAAATTTAATTATTTTTAATTACCATTTTATAAGATTGACGTAAGCGCGCATAATGATAAGATTAAGGTTTGGTTTGAAAATGAGTAAATACACAAGGATAATAAATGCACGAGAAAAGTTAACGAGTTCGAGTCAGTTAATGGACCTAGTAGTGACGGATATTACAATATTCCATAGTTTAGAGAATTTCGTCCCGAAATTCAGCTGGAGTTAGATCCTGAAACTTTATCTGCGAATAATTGCAGATATTCATATTTCATCTGGTCTTCCCGTTCCTACGTAAACTCAGGCCCTCGCTTAGAGTTCCATCTCACTCTCACAATTGGAATTTTGCTGCGCTTCAGTTGCTTCATTTCTCGATCCATATTTCTATGGGTCCTTCCAAAAAGTGTAGTTTCTCGTCAATCTTGATTTCCTCAATTGGTACATGAAGGGATCCATCGGCTAAACATTTCTTAAGATTCGATATGTGAAATGTATCATGCACGCCACTGAGCTCTTGAGGTAACTTTAACCGATACGCTACAAGGCCAATTATTTCTATGATCTCAAATGGCCCCATATGCCTTGGAGCTATTTCCCTTTCTTTTCAAACAGTATGATTTTCTTCAAAGGGGAAACTTTCAACAAGACACAATTGCCCACGCTAAACTCAAGAAGTATCCGCCGATTGTCGGCGTAAATTTTCTAGCGATCTCGAGCCGCCTTAAGCCTATCCTTGATTTGAAGTATCTTATCAGTCGTTTCCTGAATGATCTCTAGACCTATCAATTGACTTTCACCTACCTCAGTCCAACATACCAGAGACCTACACTTCCTTCCATACAATGCCTCAATAGAGCACATCCAATGCTCGTATGATAACTAATATTATATAGAATTCGATCAATGGTAAATAAGTATACTAACTTCCACCAAAGTCAATCACACATGCCCTAAGCATGTCTTCAAGAGTTTGTATTTTACATTCACTCTGCCCATCCGTTTGCGAATGATAGGCAGTACTTAAGTCCAATTGAGTGCCCATTCCTTTCTGTAAGCCTGCCAAAACTGCGATGTGAATCGACTATCACGATCTAATATAATTGAAACAAGAACTCCATGCCCAGCCACAATCTCATTCATGTATAGTCTCGCTAACATTTATATCTTATAAACCTTGTCAATAGGTAAGAAATGAGCAGATTTTGTCGTTCGATCCTCGATTACCCAAATCAAACCATGCCCACTACTTTTTCTAGACAACTTAGTGATGAAATTCATTACTTTATTTTCCCATTTCCATTCGCAGATTTCTGGTTCTTGTAATAGTCCCAATAGCTTTTGATGTTCGGCCTTGACTTTCAAACAAGTCAAACATTCATTTATATATGTCGCAATGTTTTTCTTCAAACCTGACCACCAATACAATTCTTTAAGATCTTGGTACATCTTGTCTACATCAAGAAGAATGAGATACATCAATTTATGTGCTTCGTTCATAACTAGGGTTTGAACATTTCCCCATTTAGGTACCCATATGCGAACCACAAAATTCCGTGCGCTATTATCGTTGCAGTTCATCTATTTATCCAAACCCTAAAACTCCTCACCAACAATATTCTCTTCCTTCAGTGCCTCACCATGTACTATCATGATTTGAGTCTCCAAATTTAATTGAATGGTCATTCCCAAAGCTCATGCACGTAAGACTTTAAACATGTTCATTTTTGTCCACGCATCAGTCACTACATTCGTCTTTTTGAATGATATTAGATCTCACAATCATAATTGTTGAGAAGCCAACCCATTGCTTTTACCGCATGTTTAAATTCCTTCTAAAAAATAATATGCTAGAGGCGTTAATGATTAGTATAGATAAAACTCTTCATTCTGTACAGATAATGTCTCCAAATCTTAAGTGTGAATACTACAACACCCAATTCTAAATCACGTGTCGTGTAATTCTTCTCGTGATTTTTATGCTGGTAATAGACATAGGTAACCACCTTATCTTTCTACATTAAAACGTAACTAAGTCCTTGATGTGATGCGTCATTGATACCACGATATCACTTGACCCATCAGGAAGAGTAAATATTGGCATGTTACACTACTTGACCTTTAACGTTTGAAAAGCATTATCTTTCTTAGTTTAACATTGTCAATAGCTAAGCAGCTTTCAAGAAATTTGCCATGAGCCATCCGTAGTATCAAGCCATTCCCTAAAATTGTCGTATTTCCAAAGGCATCTTAGGTGTATCCACTTCTTGACTACTTTGATCTTTCCAGGATCAATATGGTCTCCTTAACCACATATCCTAAAAACTTCACTTCTCACAACCAAAATTCACACTTTGAAAACTTGGCGTAAAGTTTTTCTTCCATTAGTAAGTTAAGAATCGGTCGGAGGTGTTGTTCATGGTCTTCCTTTGATCTAGAATAGATGAGAATTGCATCTATAAACATGATTACAAACTTATCCAGATAGGGTTTGCATACCCGATTCATTAGATCCATGAACAGTACTGGAGCGTTGGTCAGTCCAACAGCATAACTAAGAACTCATAATATCCATATCGAGTTTTAAACTGTAACACCTCGAATTTCTATTTAAACGAAAGGCAAAGAAAAGTAAATAGAAAGAATATAAATTGTGCACAAGTGGAGGGGGAAAAAGTGTACAAAGTACAAACCTTACTATTTTAAGGATTTAAGGGCATGGGTGCCCATTATTCCTTCTTCATTCTTCTTCACGGCTGAAAAGAAGAAGAGAGAGAGAGAGACTCTCGGTTCTAGAGAGAGAAAGAGGAAGAAGAAGCTGTAAAAGGTAAGTCTTATCTTCTATGAGCTCGGTTTCAGCTGAATATTGAGTTCTTGACCAAAGCTCTTGTTGTTTAGTGTTTGTTTTCGGGATTCAAGGGCTGAATCGAAGGTGGGTCTTGAACGGGAAGTGTGTTGCTCAAAAGCTGCTCAAGGTGAGTTTCTAGAACCCCTCTTTTACTGATTTTCAACTGATTTAGGGCTATTATGCATACTAAGTAAATATTTTGAAAGAAACCGTGGGTTTACAGCTTTATGTCCGAATGATGTATGTATGTATGCATGTTATAGTGTTGATTATGTGTTATAGATGATGATTGGAATGCCCATGCGCCCAGACTGTTTTACACATAGAATTTTTAGGCTCATGCGCCTGGAAGGTCCCATGCACCCAAATTGGACTTAAGGTTTTCTAAATGGTTTTAAGGGGTAATATGGGGAGATAGGCCTGGTTATGATGTGATGGCTTATGTTTGATGTGTGTTATGAATGTATGATGTGCATGTATTGGTGTATGTTTATGATTATGTATGTTCCTTATTATGTATGTATGCCTTCCCTTGGCTTTGCGTTGAGCGTTAATAAATGTAATGAAAAGTATTATGTAACGTAAAGTGGAAGATAATGAAAAGAGAAACATAATGAAAGAATGCATGCATAACTTCGAGGTTGTGGCATAAGGCCAGGCATAAATAATGAGGTCAGCGACTCTGTGTTGCAACAGACTCGAAAGAGGTCTTTGTCGCGTACTCCGACACAGTATCAGTCTTCGGACATGAGTCGGGAGTATTGAATGAGACGAGATAATGAGGTGAGCGACTTTGTGTTGCAACAGACTCGGATAGAGTTCAATCCCTATGATTGACTCAAATGGGATCTTTGGTCGGGTATCCCGGTGCTGTGTCAGTCTTCGGACATGAGTCGGGGGTTTGTGAGCAGGCCCCGGCACAACATCAGCTTTCGAGCATGAGTTGGGGATATTGCATAAGACAAGATTCGAGTAATAAAGAGTAATGAACGAAAGATAATGTATGAAAGAACAAGGTATGAAATGAACGTTAATGAATTATCTTAATAATGTACTAAACGGGATCCTTGTCATTCGACCTCAGTAATCGTGGCTGAGTGCCACAAAGAGGGTAAAGTCTGACCGGATCTAGAAAGAGAAGTGAATGATAATGTAATACATTGAACGAATGAAGTTAACGAACGTAATGATGAAGATAATAATGATATTATCTGTATGTACGTATGATGTATGATCACGAACGATTGTAAAGTATAGTACACTTTTGAAATACAGTAAAGAACGGTTTCAACGAAAGTAAAGTATTTTAATATAAAACTAGAACTCACTCAGCGTCGCTAACTTTTTGTATGCATGATAGTTGGCAGGTATTTGTTGATGCTGAGGAGTTGCAGGCATGGATGCATAAGCTACTGGGAGCATTTTGAGGCTGGCATCCGTATTTTGACATGTCTTTGTATTTTGGATGAAAACAAATGTTATAAATGAATGAAATGACATGTTTTTTAGTTATTAATGAAAGTTTTAAATTCCGTTGCAAAATAAATGTATGTTTTATAATGTTTTAAAGGCAATGAATGACCAAGCGCGAGGTGCTCGGGAACGGGGCCTTACATAAATGTTGTCTTTGGTATATCCTCCTCATGAACCTGCAATTGATTATCGATCCTGAGGACTGTATATTGATTTTTTTACAGTCAGCTTATTCAGCTCATGATAGTCTATGCACATTCAGAACATCCCATCCTTCTTCTTAACAAACAAAATCGATGCTCCCCATAGCGAGTGACTTGGTTGTATGAAACCCTTATCTAACAACTCTTGTATTTGACTCAATAATTCTTGCATTTTAGTTGGTGCTAACCGATAGGGTGTCTTTGCAATAAGAGTTGCTCCTGAGATTAGATCATTCTAGAACTCTACTTGATGAGGAGGGGCAATCTTTATAAGTTATTAGAAAAAGATTCTTTGGAAAATCTCGTACAATAGGAATATCTTTCAACTTTCTTCATTCTGTCTTCTTTTCTACCACACGTGCTAGAAATGCGTAACACTGCTTCTTTAGGCATCGATGTAACACCCGGTTATATCCTTTAAAGCCAAAGAAAGGAGAAAAATAGAAAGAAAAGAAATAAAGCCCAAAGTCGAGAGACTAAACTTTCCAAAACAAGAGAAGGTTGGAAGAGTGGGGGATTAAGAGGGGAGGGCAGCCCACTCTCCTCCCCCACACTTAGAAATTTCAGCCAAAGAGAGAAAGGGGGAGAAAAGAGGGTTCAATCTTCGGTTTTCGTGGATTCGAGCGTGAAAGTTGAAGTGTAGCGGGTTGGATTGAAGCTCTACTCGACAGGGTGGTTTGTGTGAGTTCTAGGACCCCTCTTTTACATGTTTTCAACTGATTTGGGGATGGAACACATAGTAAAACCTATTTTTGAAGTGTGTGTGTGTTGAACCCGTGTGTATGTGTTTATGTATGATTCGAGTGGGGTGTGATTTCGGGCTTTTGTGTGCTTGAATGGTGTTGTAGTAGGTGTTTCTAAGGTTTAGGATGGTTGATTTAAGCTTAGTACAGGTTTGGGAAGGCTTGGAGGCCGAATATCGCAGATTGGGTTCGGGGAAGAACTGCATTCTGCATCAGTTAGGGCTATGCGACCGAATGGCATGCGACTGGAGGTCATGCGACAGAAAGAAATGCGACTGAAGTCCATGCGCATGGGTACCATGCGACTGAGGTCCATACGCATGCGAGTCGTGCGACTGAGGTCCATACGCAGTGAGTCGTGCGACTGAGATTCATTCACATGGGAGTCATGGGACTGGGGTCCATACGCCTGAGTGCCCATTCGCCTAGTGTTCATTCACCTATAGTATTCATCCTCATAGGTCCATCCGCAAAGGGTCCATTCGCCTGATGTCCATTCACCTAAGTGTTCAATCACCTGGGAGGCCATGCGACTGAATAGGGTCCATACGCCCAAATAGGGCTCATAAGCCCGAAAGAACAATGGTTTATTTTCTGACTTTCGGGGGAAAGTACAGATGTAGGTTTTGACTTGGGAGGTTCCCGGGGGTTCCTATAAGTTGACTTTTAAGGTCATAGACGATATGATGGGCATGTTGATTATGTATGATTGATGTTTATGCATGATGGTATGTGTGATGTATGTTATGTATGTATGCTGGTTCCGTGCATGGCGATGCTTGTATGTTTATGTTGATGTTCCTTATTATGTGTGATTATTTTATGTGGCTTTACGTTGAATGTTAATGAATGAAATAAAAGTATTATGTAACGTAAAGTGGAAGATAATGAAAAGAGGAACGAAATGAAAGAATGCATGCATTAATGAATGAACGAACAAAAGAAAGGCTTGCAAGAAATTGTATGGAGGTTCACACTCAATGCGGAGTGTTAGCTCAACCATGTGCGGGCTAGCTACCCTATGAGGATGCACATTGGGCTTAATCCGTGTGATTAAGCAAATGTATGGAGGTTCACACCTAATGAGGGGTTGTCAGCTCAACTGTGTGCGGGTTAAATAACCCATAAGGATGCACACATGGGTTCAATCTTTGTGATTGACCATATGTATGGGGTCCTTGTCGCTTAACCCTAGATGAATTGCTTGGTGCTCTAGAGGGGGGTAAGCACATGACAGGACCTAGATGGAAACAAAAGATAATAATGTACGAAATGAACGATGATGAAGATAATAAATATTATCTATGTGTACGTATGATGTGTGATCATGTTCTAAAAGTCTGGTATGATTTGAAAGAAAGTAAAGAACGGTTTTAAACGAAAGATAAAGTATGTTTTTTTATAAAACTAGAACTCACTCAACAACGGTGACTTTTATGTGTTTCTAGTTGGCAGGTAATGTTGCTGAGGATGGCACGGGGCGACTACTCGATTCTTTTTGGATGGTATTATTTTGTTTAATGTTTTTGCATTGTAATGCGAACAAACGATGTTTTCTAACGAATGTTGTATTAACTTGCAAAAGCATTTATATTGAAAGGAAAATTTATTTTAATGTTTCCGCTGCGATGTTTATCAAAGTAAATGTAATTATATGTTTTTATATGCGATGATTGGCCAGCTGTAAGCGTCCCGGGAACGGGGCCTTACAAGTTGGTATCAGAGCCAAAGTTTAAGTGAAACGGATAAAAATCTAAAATAAACCTAAACTTAAACTGAAAATGGGACGGAACGGGATGAGATGCCAGTCTGAGTAGTTGCGTGCCATTAGGTATTCTCTTAAATGTTATCCGGTATTACGTGCACATGTTATGTGGCTATGTGTTGTTTTTAGATTTAGATACTGATGTAGTTAGGACAGGTAATGCTTGGGGTATGAAGAGTAAAGTCAGTGGCTAATCATAACTGACCACTGTAATTAGGGACTTACTATACTTGACATAAACTGAGTTGTCCTCTTGAATGACCGTGTTGGTGTTTGAATCTTTCAATGTGTGTGTGAATGGCCGGTGGTAGATCATCTAAAGCTTTGAGGGGTGGAGGTCGTGGTGGGCTTGGTGCTGAACCGCGACCCAAAAGAGGAAGGCCTAGAGTTGAAAATGTGGTTCATGAAGAACCCGAGACCCTTCATCTGGAGGGTGGTGTTGAGAGCGCTAATTTGAGAGCCTTAGTAAAAGAGGCTGTTGTGAAGAAGTCCATCAGGTCATGAAGACGATCTTACTGTCTGGGGTGACTAAAGTTATCAAGGCTGTACGGGAAGGAGAAAGAAAGGAGAGAAATAGGTTGTAGAGAAGTATGAAGAGGCTGAAGCAACCAAAGTCCTTTTTCAGACTTTGTCTTCAGCTGTTTTCAGACTTCGTCTTCAGCTGTTTTCAGACTTCGTCTTCAGCTGTTTTCAGACTTTGTCTTCAG
>BJCM01201979.1:0-12922 GCA_018326385.1 Flaveria bidentis | reverse complement strand
AAGTGCCCCTTTTCCCCACAGTTGAAGCAGGTAACTTTGGTCTTGTCGAAACCAAAGGTTGTGTCCTTATTAGCAATCAAGTTCTGTCCAGTCTTCTTGACAAACTTCTTAGCTCTCCGAACAGCACTTGCTAAGGCCCACATGATGTCCATTCATTCCAGTTCTGTCTAGTCTTCCTGCTCGTAGTCCTCATCTGCCAGATGGCAGTTTCCAATTTTCCCAGCAAATAGTCCATCATAGGAGTGGACTACAGCTGCTAAGAGGTCCATGTGCTCCTTTTCTACCTCCACTGTCACATTCCTGAGATTCTCGGCCTTCAGTTTTGTAATATTGGCTTCATGTGCTATGTATTGGGTACTAGACGACCCTGATGTGTCAGATCCTGAAGTAGTGGGTTGAGATGGACCAGCTGAACTTGAAACAAATGTCGTCTGAAGTTGTGCTCTAGTCGTTTTGGCTTGTGGAGTTGAGTTGTACAGAGCTGGATTTTGATCATATGAAGACTTTTGGGCCCTGTACTTCATCCTTAATTCCTCCTCTCTCAGCTCCAGAATAAAGTCATTGAGGTCTAACTTTACTAGCATATCATTCTGTCTGAGGTTGGAGACAAAGGAAACCCACTTCTCTGGCAACCTATCTACAAAGTTTGAAACTTTGTCTTCCATAGACATGGTAACTCCATGAGTGTGCAGCTCACTCATTAAGTGGTAGAACCGATCAATGACATCGTCCAGACTCTCCTTTCCTATTGATGAGAAGTTGTCAAACTCGTTCTTCAACGCTTTAGCCTTTAGAGCTTTTAATGATTTATTTTCATCATACCTATTTTCCAATGAATCCCACAACTTCTTAGCTTGCTTGTTCTCAAAAAATTGATGGAAGATATCCTTAGGAATTGACTGAGTTAGCAAGGCATAAACTTTCTTCTTAGCATTGTACTTAACCTTTTGTCCATCAGTCATGCCTCCTAATGTAAGTTTGAGTCCATCTGCACCTACAGGCATGATGTACCCTGTCTCTATCGATTCCCACTGATTGGGATCTACGCCATTCCAGTAGATCTCGAATCTTTGCTTCCACTGTGGGTAATCATCAAACGTGATTAGCTTAGGGGGTTTGTTATGATTCCCCACTTCATTTTCCAGAAGCAATAGATTTTGGATCCTTGAATCTCTCCCTGCGGTGAATGCTAAATATTGATCCTTCATTACTATCAACTTTAAACTTTGGAACAAAATGTTTTACTTATGCGAATGAAGGTGTGCGATTGGACATCTTGGGCAATGAAACAATGTAAATGGCTCAAACGTGCGAATGAACCAATGCGAATGAATCAATCGTGCGTATGGACCTAGCCGAATGAACACTGCGAATAGACAATTCAGTCGTACGAATGGATGTACGAATGAGTCCAATCGTGCGAATGAGGGATACATATGAATTTAGTCGTGCCATTGAGTCAATCGTGCGACTGAAGTTGCTAGATTTTGAGAATTCGAAGGTCTGTGGTATTTTGGATGCAAAAAAACGAATTTCTCACTAACCCTAATTGTCGTATGTCGGAAAACGTTAACTTTATGAACTGGAGACGTCTAAAACATTGTTTGATACAAAAAGATTGCGTTTTTGAGCGAAAAACACAACTTTTATATCAAAACGATTGAATCACACCTAAATCAAGAGCCAAAGCTCTGATACCACTTGTTAGGATCGTGTATTGGATGAAATACTAACCGATAAACGTGTATACCAAGTCAAATAGTGCGGAATCATATTTGATTGGCGATCCAATCAGTGAGAACACACGAAGAAACAATTGTAGATTGAATCTCAACGTTAAGAACTATTGGTAATCGATCTAGTGTGATCTATGAACTTGGAACAGGTTCTTAGAAGTCTCTAGACGGCTAGGGTATGAATTAGTAAGTAGGTTTTCGAAGTGTTGTGTTTTTTCATGTTTTAGTAGTATTTATAGGTTAGGGTTTCTCATTCGGGCGACTGAAGTATTAGCCTGGTTCAGTCGTGCGATTGAGTCATGCGGTTGATCCATTCGCACGACTGAGTGTTCAGTCATGTGACTAAGTCAATCTCATGTTACAATCATGCGACTGTTCCAGTCTCCTGGTTCAGTCGTGCGACTGGTTCATTAGCATGAAGTTGTTCATGCGTTTGGTCCATTAGCATGGGCCATTCGCATGAGAACTTTATAGACTAAGTTTGAATATATTTCTCAATCATTACATTACTAAGATTAATTCAAATAACCACAAACCTATATAATCAGTTCAATATGCGTTAATAAATAATAAACATTCATACACTGAAACATTAAACATTAAGATCATTCATCATATAATTTGTTTCATTCAATTCATATGTTTCATTTACATTGAGGACATGATAGACATATTACATTAAGATCATAAACTAGGTACATATGCATCAACAAATTTCAACTCTTAAGCATGAGCACACAAATTACAAGACTCAAATCAAAGATCTCATTACCAAGTTAATTAAAAGCTAGACTAAGCTTATGATTAGCAAACCCAGGGTAGAAAATTACATTCATGAAGAGGAAACCTTCAAGAACATCATATCCTCATCCATGCATGCAAAGATCTATTATCAAAACAGTTAGAGACTGGGTTCAAGTCAGATAGCTCCTCCACACACAATATTATCTATATGATTTCCATGGTGTGAAACTAGTCAAGAGGAGCTCCCTTGTTCACCATATCCAAGAAGAGGATGAAGATAAAAAAGAGATACTGAAGGATGAACAAGAAATGAGTGAGAAAGTTTATCCTAAGAAGGGTAAGTATGCTCTTAGAGAGAAAAAAGAACCAAGGATGGCCAAGTCAAATAGGAAGAATCTTATCAAGGCTGCTATAAGAAAATCAAAGAAAGCTCAAGTGATCTAACCCACCTTCAATCCTAAGTAAAATCACATTTCTATCTCTACTAGGGTTGAAGTTTTCGAGACTAAAGAATCAACTATGGACTTTACTACCAGGAGTCCTAGTTCAAGTACAAACCATCCTAGTCAGGAGAAGAAGGTTGAAGAAATATGCACCAATACTGCATAGCCTAAACCATCTATTTCAAAGAGCAAGCTTCATCTTTAGAAGCCAGTTGCATCATCTATGAAGATGAAGAACAAACTGGAAAGAGAACAAGCACAACCTCCTCAAAAGAAGACCCTTAGAGATTATGCATGTTGAATACATCATGTAGTGATTAATCAGCTAGAAAGAGGAAAGTACCAAGGATGGCCAATCAATCAGCTATACCAACCAACACCTCTGCCAAGAGTGTGCATTGTATAGGCTACTAGGGGGTGGCTAGCCATGTTGCACACTCTATCAATCAATTATACCCACTAACACCCAGCCGAGCAGTGTGCATTGTGTTGGCTACTAGGGGGCCATCCATGTAGCACACTCAATTTGATCATCTATACCTCCGCCAAAGAGTGTACCTTGCATCGCCTACTAGGAGGGACTAGCCATGTTGCACACTCCATTCGAATACCCCCCATATATGTACATTCTGTACAAAAAGTAAAATGAATAGATCTGACATTATTTTTTTTAGAAATCACACATTTTGAATATGTGCATGACGTGGGCCTTGAATCACAAGTGGATGTGCATAATAGAAGCTGAATGCATGCAAATGTGTGGGGGGATTGCTAGGCATCATGTGCATCATAGACCACTTGTGAGGCCTCATTGTGGGGGGTTGCTAGGAAATTTGGCCATCAGGGTCTTCTTTATAGGCAACATGGAGGGATTGTTAGGAAATATGGGCATCATATGCCACTTGCTAGCCAAAAATAGGGGAAATTGCTAGGAAACATGGGCATCATAGGCCACTGGCTTAGAAATGTGATGGGGGGGGGGTTCTAGGCAATGTGGCCATCACAAAACACATTCTAGGAAACATGGTGAGTGATTGGAAGGCATCATGTGCATCACAACCTACTTGCTAAGCAACGAGGTGGGGGATTGCTTGCCATCATAGGCATCATAGACCCCTTGCTAGGTAACATAGGGGGAATGCTAGGCAACGTTGCTTGATTATAGGCAACTCACAAAGACACATGATCATGGTCAGGCTTGGTGTGGGGCATTTTCAAGGCACGAGGCTTCAATTGTAGGCAACATCATGAGGGTAGACCAACCCTGTGCTTGTACAATCATCAAACCTTTGATATTTAGTGCATATCCACCAATATGACTTTCAAGCCCTAGGGTTGCTCAAGGCCCTGGTCTGCCTTATATAGACATTATGTACAAAAAGTAACATGACAGGAACATACATTAAACTTTTAAGGACTCACACTTGTGTCTTCTTGCTTTAAGGATGAGACCACTGAGATATTGAAGAACTTCATTCTAAAAATTAAGAATCAATATGATCACAAGGTTAAGATAATAAGATTTAATCAATGAACTAAATTTAAGAACCAAATCATTGATATCTTTTATGATGAAAAGGGTATTACAAGACCACATAGTACACCTAGAACTCAATAAAAGAATGGCAGAATGAAGAAATAGGATACTTATTGAGGCTACAAGGACCATGCTCTCTTCCTCTAAACTACCCATCACCTTCTAGAAAGAAGCAGTCAACATTGACTACTATGTGTACAATAGAGTTTTAGTAGTCAAAACTCATGGTAAGACTGCTTATGAACTATGGCACAAAAGGAGACCATTCATTGGTTTCTATAGGTCATTTTCATGCCCAAGCATCGTCTTGTAATTGCTAAGAAATCAGAAGATGAACACTTATGACCTGATTTTAAGGGGGAGTGTGTAGATGAAAATCTCTATAGGGCTATGATTCAATCTTTTATGTACCTCATAGCCATAGTCCTGATATCATGTTTTTTATATGCATATATGCAAGATATCAAGCCAACCCCAAGATATCATATTTGGTTGCTGTTAAGAGGATTCTTAGATACCTCAAAGGAGCTCCCAAACTAAGACTTTCGTATCCAAAGAATTCCGCCTTCAATCTGTATGCATATAAAAATAGTGACTATGATGGAGGCAACATGACTGTAAAGTCCAAATTATGGGGATGTCAATTCCTTAGTGAAGGATAGTCTCATGGGTCAATGCTAGAAACAATCCAGTGTGTCTGTATCAACTGCTGAAGCTCAATACATTGCTGTTAAAAGCTACTGTGCTTAAGTGCTTTGGGTTCACAATAAAATGTTAGACTATGGATTCAACTTCAAGGAGATTCCCTGTAAGGATTAAATGTAAAGGCTGATGCAACCAAAACACCCAAAGTCTGTCTTGCATGCATGCACAAGTGTACTGAAGTAGAATGCTTCAAAAGTTTCACACCAGAATCAGAAAATACACTAAGTGTGAAATCTTCCAAAGCCATGACCAATATCTTCTGAAGCCAAAGATGAAGTCTTCCAAAGCTTCAAAGACAAAGTCTTCCAAAGCCAACACTTGAAGACGGATTTCTTCTGAAGACTTTCCAACACATGCTTTATCTGTGTACTTTTCATAAAGTTGAACCCCTTTCCGCTACAACTCTGTAAAGTCACCAACTTTCATAAGTTGGTGAAAAGGTCCATGCTTTTGGTAACTGTACATTGAGGTCTTGAGTCTATAACTTTCTACTTTATGTACTTTATCCATTTTGTAATATATTAGGATATGAGCTATTGCATGTCATAGTCACTAGTCAAAAGGCAATCTACCTTTTGACTCTACATTTGATTTTGTTTGTTGTCTAGTCAATTGTATACAGCTAGCCTTCAAAGTATCACCAGCTATAGGATGTAGTATATGTATCTCAAGTACTTGTAACTTTCTGATATGTTTTGTAACATCTGTAATAGAACTTGAGAAAGAAATATATTGTAATCTTGAAAACCAACACCTTGTGTGTTTTGCTATCTTGTTCTATCTCATTTTTACTTGTGTTCTTAGTATCATTAGAAAAGGTTAAATAGTTCCCTACTTGATCTGTTAAGTGTTTTTAGCAACTCTCCTCACTGTGTTGTTATGTTATAAGTGCATACCTTTCACCGGTTCTGCAATTGGTATCACAACATTCCAGGCTCTTGGTATAAGATCTCACCATCTTAAGATTCCTCACACACACAAAATACTTAACATCTCAAATGGCAGCCATTTCCAAATCTGACATCGAAACCAAACCATGAAAAAGTCCCCACTGATCACTCTTAATGACTTTGACACTTGGTACCAAAGAATGGAAGGCTTTATCTAGTCTCTAGACTTAAGAATGTGGGAGTCTGTTGAAAATGTACCTTACATACCAAGCACCTCTTCTGCAATTGGAGGTGGTATGATCCCTAAGGGTGTGGCTGACTACTCAAGTGAAGATAGAAAGAGAGTAGAGATTGACCATAAGGCCATGACAACACTTCAGACTACTCTTCCAAACTCTGTATACAGAGGTTTCAAGAAATGCAAAACAACTAAATAAATGTGGGATGCATTGAAACTAATGTATGAAGGTTCCTCTGAAGCCAAGGAGAACAAGAAGGATCTCATTAAGCAACAATTTGAAAATTTCACCTTTAAAGCAGGTGAGACCATGACTCAACAATACTTCAGGTATGTTGAGATTGTGGATACCCTAGTGGATGGTGGAGTAGATCTTGAAAACAGAGATATTGTAAGGAAGTTAATGTCCTCTCTTCCTAGGCAATGGACACACTACTATTTTGTTATCAAGAGAACTGAGAACTTGAAGACTCTTACTTTTACAGAGTTGTATGGGATTCTCAGTGGCAACCAGATGGATATGAACATGCAAGGTTCATTTGGCAACTCCAACAATTAAATGGGTTCAGCCTTTCATGTGGTTGAAAAGGATATCATAGAACCCCAACATCATCTCATATGCTACCCTGAAAACTCACAAAAAGGTCCTTTCATCACTTTCCCTGAGACACCAAGGGAGAACTATACTTAAGGAAGCACATTCCAAAAGACATGTTCTTCTCAAGCCTTTGTGTCTTCTAATGAAAGTTGTGGCAACTTTCTATTCACCCTTGAAGATCTGAACTGTATCCATCCAGATGATCTGGAGTATATAGAGATAGTACAGTAAATGGCTCTTTTTACTCACAGAGCCAAGAAGTTCTACAAGCGGATAGGAAGAAAGTTTCCCAGCAATACAGCTAGTGGAAAGTTTTGACTGGACAAAAGCAAAGTCAAATGTTACAATTGTAACTTGATGGGCCACTTTGCTAGAGAATGCAAGGAACCAAGAACAAATGGCGGCCAAGCATAGTCCAGACCAAACTATACTAATAAAGTTACCCAGAATTAGAAGCCAAAGTAGCAAGCTGCAGTTGTTATCGAAGAAGGAGGCTTTAACTAGAGCTTTCAGGTCGAAGATGCATCTCCAAACCAGGCATTGATGGCTGACCATGATGAAACAAAGGTATTGGAACATGTTTGTACTCTTGAATGTATTGCTAAAGTCAACCGATACAGGCTCTATAATTTAGAAATGAGATCTGATCTTGAGTCCTTAAACATCTTAAAAGCTGATTTTAGAAAGACTGAATGTGACTTTATGCTAAAGATATAGGACTTAGAGAAAACCATTTTAGTTATAAAACATGAGCACACCAATGATATGACTTAGATCAAAGATCTCATAACTAAGTTGAATGAATGCCAAGCTAAGCTGATTAGCAAGGCCAGGGCAAAAAAATGTGCTCTTAAAGAAGAGATCTTCATGAACATGATGTCCTCATCCCTGCATGCCAAAGTATGTTATCAAATCAAGCAGGGACTGGGATCTAGTGAGATAGCTCCTCCACACACAATATTGTCTGTAAGATCACCTAGGTGTGGAACTTGTGAAGATGAGCTTCCTCTCATAGACCCTTTGAGTGAAGATGATGAAGAAGTTATAGTGAAGATTTCCTATGAGAAGAGTGAAGAGGAGGATTCTAAGAAGGGTCACTATCCTTCTAAGGAGAAAAGAAAGACTGTGATGACCAAGCCTGTGAGGAAGAACTTGATCAGAAAGAGCAAGAGAAAAGCTAGGAAGGCTCAAGAGATCAAGGCCACTATTGATTCTTGACATAAACAAGTTTTTGTCTCTGTAGGGTTTGAAGTGGTGAAGAAAAAAGATATCAACCCTAATCTCTTCTACCAAGAGTTTTGTTTCATGTTTAAATCATCACAACACCAAGAAGAAAGCTGATCTGTTGTGTACCACTGTTACGCAACCTTGACTATCCAACTACAAAAACAATTCTCAGCCCAAAAGGACTGTCTCAACATCTGCAAAGATGAAGGTGGAGAAGGGATGTGATCAAAGTCAGCCTTGTTCTCAGAAGAAGGCTCTTTGCAAGAAAAAGGTGGAATGTGTTATGTGTGAAAGTACCTCTCATCTTGCTAAGGATTGTCCATACAATCCAAGAGGTACACTCCATATGACCAAGAAAGAGACTTCCCAGAGGTCCAAGAAGAATTATGCTTCGGAAGGAAAATTTGTTTCCTTCGGAAGCTCTAAAACAAAGAAGAAGGCAAGTGGAAAATTTCCTTCGAAAGAAAAGTTGGTCTCGGAAGAAAAAAATACTTCCAAAGTACTGATGTCTACTGCAGTGTTTGCAGAATCTTCTAAACGTCCAGTCATCAAAACATTCGAAGTCCCAAAAGCTTCAAAGTGTTGAAGGTCAAGTCCAAACTTCCAAAGGTGGTGTGGAAGTCAAAGAAAGACCAAAAGACTGAATGTTCACCATTAACAATAGCAAAAAATCCTCAAAGCACAACTATAGGATCTATTACTGTTACATTACCTTCTACATCTTTTGTTAAGCTCAAGATCAATAATGTTTGGGTTTCCAGATTTAACTAATCATTTTCATTGTGCAAGAACAACTCAAGACAAACAAGAATGTCTGGATCATTGATAGTGGTTGTTCCAGGCACATGACAGGCAATAGGTCACTACTCCAGAACTTTGAAAGAATTGATGTAAGGCGAGTTGCTTTTGGAGGCGATGAATGTGGTTACTTTTTTGGAAGGGGCAACGTCATAAATTGTAAGCTTAGAATTGAAAAAGTAAACTTTGTCAAGGAACTTGGGTACAATTTTCTAAGTGTATCCCAATTTTGTGATTAGAGTCATAACATGCTCTTTACTAAGCATGAGTGCATTGTTGTTAAGCCCGGGGTGGTCATTCCGCATGAGCATATCTTGCTCAGAGCCCCCAGGTAAGGGCACATGTACAAGATGGACTTGCAAGAGACATCTCCCTCTGGAGAAGTTTCATGTTTTCTATCTAAATCAAATAGTGATTAGTCCATCCTATGGCATAAAAGAATGTGCCATGTAAACTTTAAGAACATGAATAAACTTATTAAGAATGATTTGGTAACTGGAATGCCAAAGAAAGAGTTTACAAGTGATGATCATTGTGTTGCTTGCCTAAAAAGGAGGCAACATAGGGAAATAAGCTCCATCACAACACCCCTACACTTATTACATATGGATCTCTTTGGCCCCACTAGTGTAATGAGTCTAGGAAGGACCTCTTACTGTTTGGTGATCACAGATGATTTTACAAGATTCACTTGGGTCTTTTTCCATAGATATAAGGATGAAACTCTTGAGATTCTAAAGAATTTCATCTTAAAGATTGATAGTCAATGTGATCACAAGTTCAAACCATAAGATGTGATAAGGGAACTGAATTCCAAAACCAAATCCTTGATAAATTTTGTGATGAAAAGGGTACTACAAGACAATATAGTGCTCCTAGGACTCCTCAGCAAAATGGTGTTGCTGAGATGAGAAATAGGACATTAAAGCTGCATGAACCATGTTGCCTAACTCTAAACTGCCCATCACATTCTGGGTAGCGGAAGTGAACACTGCCTGCTATGTGCAAAATAGAGTTTTAGTGGTTAAGACGCATGGCAAGACTCCTTTTGAACTTTGGCAAAAGTGGAAACCTTACATTGGTTTCTTCAGGTCATTTGGATGTCCTTGCACCATCTTGAATACTAAAGATCAAATTGCTAAATTTGCGATGATGGACACTTCATTGGATACCCTTCTCAAGCTAAGGCTTATAGAGTAGATAACTTTAGATTTTTGAGAAGTCAACCAATGTGACTATCAACGAACACACACCCTATGTGGCTGGTTCTGGTCTTGATTGGCTTTTGATCTTAATTTAGTTACCAACTGTTTTTACAAATAATGTGAGAATGTTTAAGGATCTACAGATATCTTACCCATAAGTGATCCTGAACCAAGATTTGAGCTAAGAAGACCTTCAAGTTACACATCTTCATCTCCTATTGTTATTACTTCTGCAAATAAGGTTTCTATCAGCACCACAATGACAAATTCAGCGGATACGTCTGAGATGCCTTCAAATTCCAGCTCAGAGGCTCAACAGCCAGATAAAGAGACTTCAAATGCAGAAGAAAATGATGGTGGTGGTGACAGTGATCAGGAATTTCTTGAAGTTGATAACCACTCCATAGATGACAATATCAATGATGTCCCACACTCATTGGATCAAGTTTCCCTTGATAAGTGTGCTCATGTGGTGGGAGAACCATCAATGGCAGATCTCAATTTTTTAAATTTAGATCTCTCTTAGCAATTTGTTTGTTGATACTTGTGTACCTAGCTTAGGAGCTTAATGTAATATGTCTATCATGTCTTATATATATGTAATCGAATAGGTATGAATGAAATACAAAGTGTGCTAGATGCTTATAATGTTTAATATTTCATTGTTTATTGTGTAATAACGTATATTGAACTAATTATATAGGTTTGTGGTTGTTTACATAGTTCTTAGTCAATAATGGTTGAGAAATGTATTTAAACTTAATCATGTGAAGTTCTCATGCGAATGGACCATCCTAATGGACCATACGAATGAATACTTCATGCTAATGGACCAGTCGCAAGACTAAACCAGGAGAGTGGACCAGTCGCACGATTGAGAGATAAGATTGGCTCAATCGCACGACTGAACCATCAATCGTGCGGATGGATCAACCATATGATTCAGTCGCACGACTGAACCATGCTAATGGTTCAGTCGTATGATTGGAAGACCCTAACCTATAAATACCACTTAATTCGCGAAAAAACGTAACAATTCGAATACCTACGCACATAATCGTACCCTAGCCGTCTAGAGACTCAAGAAAACCTGTTCCAAGTTCATAGATCACAGTTGATCGTTCTCTAATCATTCTTAAAATTTCATTAATCATTAGATTGATTTGACTTTGTTCTCCCAGATTGGATCGCCAATCAAATAGATTCCGCACTGTTTGATTTGGTATACGTGCAAAATCAGTTAGTACTACGTACGTACACGGTCCCTAACAACTGGTATCAGAGCTTTGGCACTTGATTTTGCTTGTGATTCGATAGTTTGGTGAAAAATTCACGTTTTTTCATTCAAAAACACCGTCTCTTTGGTTAAAACAGTGTTTTCGACGTCTCCAGATCTAAAAGTTCACATTTTTCGGCTTACGGCAGATTAAGGTTCGTAAAAATTCGTATTTTTGTGTCAAAGTACCAAAAAACTCGAATTTTCAAAACCAGCAACCTTCAATCGCACGACTGAACTCATTTGCACCTCCCGTACGCACGATTAAACTTAGTCGCACATCCATTCATACGACTGAACAATCTCATTCGCATTGTTCATCCATATCTGCCTAATCGCACGACTGCTCATCCACATTTGTCCAATCGCACGATTGGTTCAACCGCGTTTGTTCAATCGCATGATTGATTTATTCAGACCTCTCCATTCGCACGAGTGAAAAAGTTTAAGTTTAAAATTCAAAGTTAATACAAATGGAAGATCAGTACTCAACTTTTACTATCGGTAGGGATTCACAGATCCAGAATTTATTGCTTTTGGAAAATGAAGTTGGGAATCACAATATGCCCCCAAGCTCATAACGTTAGATGATTACCACAATGGAAGAAAATGTTAGAGAAATACTTAAATGGAGTTGATCCTAATCTGTGGTAATCAATCGAGACTGGGTATAGCATGCCAGTTGGTGTTGATGGAGTAAAACTTACCTTGGGTGGCATGACTGATAAATACAATGCTGAGAAGAATGTGTATGCTTTGTTAACTCAATCAATTCCTAAGGATATATTTCATTAGTTATTCTGAGAACAAACAAGCCAGGAAGCTATGGGATGCTCAGGATAAACAATATGAAGGGATTGCGATGTTGAAGCCATTAAAGGCAAAGGCTTTGAAGAAGGAGTTTGATAAATTCTCTTCAATAGGAAAAGAGAGCCTAGATGACATCATCGACGTTTCTACCACTTGATGAGTGAACTGCCCACTCATGGGATTACCACATCCATGGATGACAAGGTGTCGAATTTCGCAGATGGATTGCCAAAAAGTGGGTTTCGTTTATGTCAAATCTCAGACATACTGATATGCCGGCAAAGTTGGATATTAACGATTTTATTCTGAAGCTGAGAAAGGAAGAGTTGAGGATGAAGTACAGGTATCAAAAGGGATCATATGATCAGAGCCCATCACTTTACAACTCAACTCCTCAACCAAAAATGTCTGGAGCACCTCTACAAATGGCATTCATGTCGAGTTCAGCTGCTTTTTCCCAAGCCATTACTTCAGGATCTGACACGTCAGGGTCATCTTGCACCTAATATATAGCACCTGAAGAAAATGCTATGAAATTGAAGACCGAGAATCTCAGTAATGTGACTGTAGAGGTGGCAAAGGAGCATATGGATCTCCTAGAAAAGAAGATAAAACATCTAAACAAGAAGTGTCAAAACCCAAATAGACTAAAGTTACACCTGTGTCATACACTTCCCCACTGAAACAGTTCCACCAACATGTCGAAAGTAGATCA
>BJCM01201973.1:0-27005 GCA_018326385.1 Flaveria bidentis | reverse complement strand
AAGATGAGGGGAACCTAAGACTAAAGGTGCAAAAACTGTCCAAAACATGCACCTATTTAGTCTCCAAGGTTAGTCACCTTGAATCTCAAGTGACTACCTTGCACAACAGGGTCAATGATCAGCAACTTGAGATTTCATATCTTAAGGAAAAACTAGTTAGGAGACCTTTAAGAAGACCTCAACCAGGAACACAAGAACCTGTGGAGGTGATTGACCTAACTCCTAGCTCACATATGCAAGTGGGTGATGTTACCAAAAATAGGGAGAAAGTCATTACTACCATAGAACCTAGGAGTTCTTCAAAGAGTATGGACATTGAGGACTCACCATCATCACTTGCAATTGTGCCTACTCAACAACTTCCTCAAGTTCACATCAATGTAAACTCCATAGACTCCCTGTTACAGAGTGTGTCTGAGGAAGGGATACCAAGGGTAGTGTCACCTTCATCCACTTCCAATCATATCATTGGATGGAGGTATGACAACAACATGAGATCCCTAATAATCATGAAAGTTCAAAGGGAGCAAGAGATCTTCAACATTCAGATCTTGAACGATTATGATAGTCTGGATCTAGTCATCATGTCACTTGTCAATCCAAGCAAATCAACACAAGCTGACAGATTGGCTCAAAGAATCCAAGACAGGATCACTGCAGAGTTCAGCCTAAGAAAGAGATTGTGGGAATCAGGTAATGTCATCAGTCAACTGGATGTTGAGGCAGACCCTAAGATTAGCTTCATAGGGGAAACCTTGGCTGAAGGCCCAGTGACAAAACTTGAGAGCCCAGTCTTATCACCAACAACTACTATGGTGATCAATGCACTTTTTGAGACACCTGCTGGTGAAGGTGATTCTCAACCTCTCTCTGGCCAGAGCTCATTCGCATATGCTCCTGCGAATGACCCAGTTTCATGTGTTTACAACATATCAGGTGTATTACATTAAGCCTGAACTATTCGTCAAGCGACCAAAACACTATATATGACAATATATGCTCCAACAAGGGGTATGAACTCACCTGGGGTATAATGATAATGAATAAAGAGACTCGTGATAGGTGCAAAGACAACCCTTCAAAGGTTACCTAGATCACACAAGTACATAAGTACGTGTATAGAGAAATCCTAACAACCCTAGTTAACCTAGTTGACCCGTTTGACCCGTTGGTGTCATATTAGATGGAATATTGTTTAATCATATAAGATAACTTAACATACAAGAGTATTATGCAATTTACCCATGCGTATCACATTATCAACCTAGGTTCTTCCTAAGTCATCATGCCACATTAGATCATCATACACTCATGCAAAACTCAAATAATCATCATGCTCAAATATTATAAATACATCACATCAAATAATTAATACGTTAAGTCTAATCATGCACTACATGCCGTGTGAAGTTACCCATGACCTCACATACTAAACCCTGCCAATCCTACTAAGTAGGGGCCTCGGATTCGCATGCATGTATGACAATCATAACCACATTACTAGCATATATAGTGACAACCAAATTTCAAACCCAATCATCATCTCCTAATCACTAACCATAATTCATCATCATATATGATCATCAAAATCTATACTTCATACATGATCAACCAAGCATCCTTACGACTCAATTACACCTTCTAACACAACAAACATCATCCACAATCATTCTAACATGATCCTAACATCATAAGCATGCCCAAATCATCACATCCAAAGTTCGACAAAAATAAAGTTTCCCTTTTAGGAAAGTAATACCCAAAAGTCATCTAGCATCCAATTCAAGTATAATTTCAATTATTATATACCGAATCAAGTTCATAACATTTATTCCACCATGTTAATCACTTCCAAAGCATCCAAATTCTCAACATCATACACAAAAGTTTCTACTTTTAGTAAGTCATGATCAATATCACAATTTCATGGATTTTCTTGTACAATTCAATTAAACTAACATCTAAGCATCACATATAACATCTTAGCATCATCAAATCATGAATTCTAAGAACAAAACGTTTCCTCTTATGGAAATTTATGAACTAGATGATCAAACCCTAGATTTCTTTCACAATCAACATAATCTAGCATTTACACAACCTAACTAACATCATATAATCATCATACAATCATCAATTTCATATAATCATCATCAATTTCGAAATTAGGATTCATTTACATCAAAAACTATGATCAACATAATAAAACATACCTTTAAACATGTAGAATCAAGAATTGGACTTGTAAAACACCTTGTAACACTTGGAATCAACCAAATTCAACTTGTTTATGTGTGTTATTGATCAATTTCGCAAGATATTTGTGTAAATGATGACTAGTGAGACCGTTTACCTCCAAACTGTGCAGGCTGTGTGGTCAATACCGCTTGCATGTGTTGGTTTATTAACCCAGCTATTTCAGTTGGGTTCATTTCACGTTGTCGGCACAACGTCCACCGTCACACCCTTGGCCACGTCCACGTCCTCTGCCTCTGACGTCCATTTTTCACTTTACATTCACAAATACCATAATGAGTAACATCTAACATATTAATCCCATTGAAGTATAGTAAATAATAAGAAATAATGTACAATCACTACCATTACATTTATAACCAAAATGATAACATATCATAAATAATTTGTAAGTAACTCACAAAATATCCACAATGTAAAAAATTTAAGTTTTTAGTTATGTGTGAAACAACCCTTCCCATATAGGTTTAAAAAACACTATGAAGTCAAAGTCATAAGAATAAAGAAAATCAATCTAACAAAGCTAATCCATTACTGTCTCCACCGTCTAGGGCTTCTTCTAGTTCTTCCTCGGTGTCTTCATCGGGGTCTTCGGCAGGTGTAGGGTTGTCCTTGATTTGAAGTGCTGCGAGCTGTGCTTCCAATCTGGTTAGTCTGCTCTCGACGCCCACATTGAGGAGATCCTGCTCGCCCGTACGCTCAATAAGATCCATCACTCTGCCAGCCATCTTGAAATTTCCTTTGATAGACATCGATAACCGCTCCTCAATTATGGCCATCTTTAGCCATAATCAACGTATATCATCCTTTAGTGTGGAGTTCTCATCAGTGAGCACTCCAACTCGTTGACGCTCAGTCTCAAGTATCGCGGTCAATGCCGCCACGACCTACTCAAGGGGTACATCTAGAGATGAGAGAGTGGGTGCTGCAGAAGTAGTTGCTGACCTAGTCCTAGGTCTAACAGTGGCCGCCTTCGAAGCACGCTTTCTATGAATCATGCGATCTATACAAGTCGGGTAATAACTCCAATCTCGTGGAGGGTCGCGCTCAGGTGGCATAAACGGTTGATCCCAGTCTATCTCGCCACAGGGGTAAGGATGTCTCGGCCATTCATACACTCGGTGAGGTACAGGTGGAGGGGATTCAGAACAAGCACGCCTTTTTCCTAAACACGGGATGATAATGCCACGCTGCAGTGCATGTGATGTATATGCCAATGAGTATATAGTAAATGGATAAGTCAGGAGTAACTAACTAACTGAGTGCGGCTATAGACTAATATGTATGCAACCTAGTTCCCTATAACCAATGGCTCTGATACCAATCTGTCACTCCCTCAAAATCCACATGCAAAGTTTTACCGCGAGGCGTGTGAACAAACCAGGATCACTGTAGCTAGTTACTCAAAACAACACTATATGCCACATTCAAAACAAACCAACCAAAGTTTAAACGTTTAAAACCATGCAGAAGAATTTAGTAAATAAGACAAACCCAAAGTAAATAAACACATAATATGGTAAAACACGCGCCATCCCAATGTTTAAAACCCATACATAAAAGACAAACAAATGTGTCTATGAAATAAAGTCTTAGGATGCATGCTAGACCCGTGTTATGCTCCTAATAGCAAGGTAAGTTAACGACCTGAGAATAGCATACTAAAAAGGTCAACACAATGGTTGGTGAGTTCAAGAGTTTGCATTTATCACAAATATTAACAATTGTATAGCATAAGAAGTGTATTGAATAAGATAGCTAGTCTATATTCGCAAGTAATAAACATAGTGATTTCGCGATCGAAGCTAACTGTGTTGCATTTCTTGCCTCCCGTCATGACTTACCAGGTCTTGACAATGTTTGTGTTTAGGGCAATATTGCACTAGTTTTACCTTCAGTCACAGAGGTGGGGCTTGTAAGATCCAGTAGTACTACCCAAGATTTCCCGCTAGTTACCATTATTAACAATCTGAAAGTGTAAGGACTTTCCATGTATTAACCAATATGTTAAAACATACACAACTTATAATAATAAAATAACGTGTGAGTATATGTATACTACCTCCCCCAGAAGATAGTCTATAAAAAAAGAGGGGCATGAACTCAACTGGTGTATAATGATAATGAATAAAGAGACTCGTGATATGTGCAAAGACAACCCTTCAAAGGTTACCTAGATCACACAAGTACATAACTACGTGTACACAGAAAACCTAACAACCCTAGGTTAACCTAGTTGACCCGTTTGACTCGTTGGTGACATATTAGAAGGAATATTATTGAGTTATATAAGATAACTTAACATACAAGAGTATCTTGCAATTTACCCATACGTATCACATTATCACCACATGTTCTTCCTAAGTCATCATGCCACATTAGATTATCATACACTCATGAAAATCTCAAATAATCATCATGCTTAAATATTATAAATACATCACATCAAACAATTCAAACGTGAAGTCTAATAATGCACTACATGCCATGTGAAGTCACCCACGACCTCACATCCTAAACCCTGCCAATCCTACTAAGTAGGGCCTTGGATTCGCATGCGTGTATGACAATCATAGCCACATTACTAGCATACATAGTGACAACCAAATTTCAAACCCAATCATTATCTCCTAGTCACTAACCATAATTCATCATCATGTATGATCATCAAAATCTATACTTCATACATGATCAACCAAGCATCCATACAACTCGATTACACCTTCTAACACAACAAACATCATCCACAATCATTCTAACATGATTTAACATCATAAGCATGCCCAAATCATCACATCCAAAGTTATATAAAAATAAAGTTTCCCTTTTGGGAAAGTAATACCCAAAAGTGATCTAGCATCCAATTCAATCATAATTTCCACAATCATATACCTAATAAAGTTCATAACATTCATTCCAGCATGTTAATCACTTCCAAATAATCCAAATTCTCAACATCATACACATAAGTTTATACTTTTAGTAAGTCATGATCAATATCACAATTTCATGGATTTTCTTGTACAATTCAATTAAACTAACATCTAAGCATCACATATAACATCTTAGCATCATCAAATCATGAATTCCAAGAACAAAAAGTTTCCACTTATGGCAATGTATGAACTAGATGATCAAACCCTAGATTTCTTCCATAATCAACATAATACAGCATTCATACAACCTAACTAACATCATATAATCATCATACAATCATCAATTTCATATAATCATCATCAATTTCGAAATTAAGGTTCATCTACATCAAAAACTATGATCAACATAATAAAACATACCTTTAAACATGTAGAATCAAGAATTGGACTTGTAAAACACCTTGTAACACTTGGAATCAAACAAAATCAACTTGTTTATGTGTGTCATTGATCAATTTCGCAAGAATGAGGGTGATGGGGGCTGTTTTCGGCCGCAAGGGGTATGGGGTCTAGGGTTGGGGCTTTGTGAAACTTAACTAAATTAGAATTTTACCCTTAAACCGCCCATTAATTATGTTTTATAAAATTTAACCTTTGTAGTATATTTTTTATATTTTTTAACTAGAAATCACAAGTATTAATAGTCAAAAATCATAATCATAAACATTTACAACAAGTCACACAACACCTAAAATATATATGTAACACGTTGTCACATTATCGCGTAATATTTACAAAATGCATATTTAAAATTCTATAAATTCATGCATCACATAATCATAACTAATAATCAAAATTATTAATTAGATTATTATTGTTTATCATAGATTTTTACTATTAGGTCACCAGCATTCAATAACAACTAGTGGTGTGCTCACGACACGTGTATGCAAGACTTAACGGAACTAATAGAGTTTGGTAACGGAAAATTACCGGATGTCACAAAAAATTTTTAGTTTTAAGTTATTTTTTACTGGCCTATGCCTCAGTTATATGCTTATATGTTTGTGTGTGTGTTTCGGTGTGTGTGTTTGGTGGGTTTCCAGATGTTTCATATCAATTCAGCAACGAGTTTGATGAAGTCATACATGAAGGTTGTCAAAGGTGAGTTCTAGAACCCCCTTTTTACATGTTTTAACTGATTTTGGGGCTAGAAATGCATGTATGAATGTTTTTATAAATATGGTTTTTGTACATGTATGTGTGTATATGTGTGAATGTGGGCAGGTTATGATTTTGGGTGTTCTTGATGTATGATGATGTTATGTTCATGTTATCATGCTTAGAATGTTAGAAATAAGCTTAGAAAATGATGAATTCATGACTGGGACTGATTATAATATTAGTAGTCTGAGTTGGCTGCCCATGCGTCTAGATTTGGCCCATGCACCCAACGGTCAGAATTTGCGTAAATGTCTCATGCACCCAAAACCCCATACGCCCAAATAATATCCATGCACATAGAATAGGCTGAAATTTGGCTAAGTGTCCATGCGCCTGCATAGTGCCCATGCGCTTAGAATTGCCGAAAATGACTAAGTGTTGAACCATGCGCCCCAATAGTGCCCATGTGTCCAAAACTTTCCCATGCGCCCCAATAGTTCCAATATGCCCAGAACTTTTCCTATGCGCCTAAGTGTTCCCATGCGCCCAGAAGTCCATGCCCCTGCATAGTGCCCATGCGCCTAAAACTTAGAATATTTTCTTAATTTTAGGGAGAATGTAAAGTGTAGGCTTTGACTTGGGAGGTTTCTGAGGGTGATGTAAGTTGACTATATGAGGCTTTATATGATGTGATGTGATGTGATGGTTGATGTATGGTATGGTTATGTTTATGTTATGTTCCATGTGATGTATGCTTATTTTAAGTGAAGTAGTATGTAATGAAAAGTGGAAATATAATTAAAAGAGGAACGTAAAGTATGAAAAAATGCTTTAGCTTAACTGTGTGTGCTTTAGCTAACCCGTAGGGATACACATAGGGGTCTAGTCTTTGTGACTGGCCAAATGTATAGCTTATATAATTGATATTGGATGTGTACCCAGGTATTGGTGTCAGGCTATGTGCGTTATGGAAGTCTGATAAACATCGGCCCAGTACCTACTTTGTGCCTACCTTTGGGTAAACTTATGTATGGGATCCTTGTCGCTTGCCCCGTTACTAGTGCCAGGCTATGTGCGTTATGGAAGTCTAACAAACTTTAGCCCAGTACTCACTTTGTGCCTACGTTTGGGGTATAGCCGATGACAATGATCTGGAAAAAATGAACAAGGAAAGTGATGAAAGTATTGGAAGATAATAATGATATTATCTATGTGTATGTATGATGTATCATCATGTACGGAAGTAAAGAACGGTTTTAAGCGAAAGAAAAGTATTTTATCTTATAAAACTATAACTCACTCAACAACACTGACTTTTATGTATTTCTAGTTGGCAGGTAATTGTTGCTGAGGATGGCACGTGGCAACTACTTGGATTATTTTCGATGGCATCCATTTCATGTTATGATAATGTTTTTGTGATTTAATGCAAATTATGATATTTTGTAATAGTTAACTATAATGTATTATTTTGCAAAAGAAATGATGATTATATGAAATGGTTCAAAATTATTCTGCTGGAATGTTTTAGAAATTGTAGGTGTGAATTATAGGTTTTATGTGCAATGATTGCCCAACTGTGAGCATCCCGGGAATGAGGACTTACACTCAGGTAGATAAAGAAACTAACAGGCAAAACATGATCAACTACCTAAGTGCCACAGGTCCCTCTACCAGGCAGGTGCACTTCTTCGCTTTCCCTTTGAGTATATTAAGTTTGAGTACCTCAATTAACTTAAACTTTAGGTACTCAAATAGTAGAAGGCTACAAAGAGGAAAATGAGGGAAGAAGCAGCCAAAGCAAAAGCCATCATCCAGAAGAGTCAAAAACGTCTGTTGATAAGTAGAGGATGATGAGATTCTTGAAGCTGTATGGATTGTCCAGAAGGAGACTTCGCCCTATGTCTCTATCCACCATGGATAAGCACTTAAGGGTGATAAAGCAGAAGATTAAAAAAGGAGAGCTCATTGATTTACACTCCCCACCAAGTCAAGCTCCTTAAGAAGTGGAGGTTAAGGTTGAACCTTTTGAGACAACACAACCTAGACCTCCTACTAAGTCTCAACAAGTTTGATATTCTTATCCATAACAAGGTCATACTCCCTCTCCTTCTGAACCTATGAGGGAGGTAGATCCAACTAAGAAAGACAAAACATAACCACAATATGACATAGGCCAGTCTTCTTAATTAAAGAGTTCAAAGAGGTGGAAAAGAATGGCCCCTAAGCCCAAAGTCAAAGAAGAAGAAGAAGAAGAAGAAGATATAGTCGTCCACCTCCAAACCATTAGATGAGTCAGAAAATCATAAGGAAGTGCATTAAGAGGAAGCTCAAAAAGCTCCCATTCAAGCAGCTCCTCTTGCATTAGGAAGACCCATCTTGTCCTGGACTTACTCTACTAATCCAAAAACATGGAATGTAATTAGGATCAAGGTATTGAGGATGTCTACACATGGCAAGACATGTTCAATCTACATCTGCATAATATCTTTGAGATGTAAAGATACTATGAGAGTCTGAGTGACCTTGGCCATTTGATGAAGATATGTATGGTCATCATCATAATAAGGACTGTCAACATCTAAGATCTTCAAATATTTTGGTAGCATCAGCCTAAGGAAAGTTTGTAAGGCTTTATGTAAGGCTGATGCACCTAAAACATTCAAAGTCTTTCCTGCATGCATGCACTGAAGTACAGAAGTAGAGATGTTTTGCAAGTTTTACACCATGCACTAGAAATATTCTGTGTAGAATCTTCCGAAGCCAAGACCAACATATTCTGAAAACAAAAGTGAAATCTTTTGAAGCTTCAAAGACAAAGTCTTCCGAAGCCAAGAAGTGAATACAGATTATCTTCCGAAGACTTTTGGATACATGCTTTATCTGACATACTTTACCATAGAGCTGAACCACTTCCCGTTGCAACTTTGTTTAGTCACCAACTTACATAAATTAGTGAAAATGTACATGCTTTTGGTTAACTTTACATTGAGGTCTTTAGTCTGTGCTTTCAACTTTATGTAATTTAATCCTTTTTTTAATATATTAGGATGTGAGCTATGGCATGTCATAGTCACTAGTGAAAAGGCAATTTGCTTTTTGACTCTACATTTGATTTTGCTATCTAGTTCAAATGTATACAATTGGCCTTCTAAGTATGGATGGCTGTAGGATGTTATATATAATGTTTCTCAGGTCCTTGTATCTTTCTTATGCTTTTTACACTTGTAAAATAACTTGAGAGCAATATGCAGCATTCTTGAAATCATATACTTGTCTTGTGTTGTTCTAAGTACTATCAGATATTTAGCTTGTGTTCTAAGTATCATTCTACTGTATTACCAGTTCCCTATTTGATCTGTTAAGTGTTCTAAAACAACTCTCCTCATTATGCGTTTGTGTTGTAAGTGACCAACCCCTCTAAACGGTCCTACAAGAATTTCGTCCCAAAATTCATTGGTAGGTATTCTCAAAGGTTGTGGAGGGTTTAGCTTTGTGGTCCGTTTTCATTTAGTTTAACCTTAAAAAGATGAGGATATTTTCTTTGAATTTCATCTTCTCATTTCCATGTAAATTTGGGTCCTCTTTTTGAATTCCATTTGACTCTTACTATTGGGCTTATATTTCTTCTTAAACCTTTTACTTCTTTATCCATAATGGTTGTTGGTTCTTCCATAAAATGAAGTTTCTTATCAATTTTGATTTCCTGTATTGATACCTTTAATGTTTCTTCTATTAGACATTTCTTTAAATTTGATATGTGAAAGGTGTTGTGTATTTCACTTAATTCCTAAGGTAGGTCTAACATATAGGCTACAAGACCAATCCTATCTATTATCTCAAAAGGACCAACATACCTAGTGTTTAGCTTATTTCTTTTCCCAAATCAGAAAATTCCTTTTGATAGTGATACCCTCAAGTATACTTTATCTCCTATTTGAAATTCTAAAGGCTTTCTTGTCTTATCAACATAACTCTTTTGCCTATCACATGTGGCTTTTAATCTGTACTTAATTTTAGAAGTCTTGTCAGATGTTTCTTGTATAAGTTTTGGGTCTGTAAGTTGTTTATCTCCTATTTAATTCCAACAGAAAGATGACCTATACTTCCTGCCGTATAGAGCTTCACATGGAGCTGCTCAAAAACTAGTATGGTAACTACTGTTTTATGAAAATTCTATCAAAGGTAAATGTATATCCCAGTTACCACCAAAATCTAACGCACAGGCTCGCAACATATATACCAATGTTTGAATTTTTTTTCTCTGTTTGTCTATCTGTCTATGGATGGTATGTTGTACTCTTGTTTACCTGAGTTCCTAAGGCTTTTTATAAAGTTTACCAGAATCTTGAAGTAAATCTACTATCTCTGTTATATATTATTGAAATGGGTATCCCATGTCTAGACACATTTTCTTTCATATAAATCCTTGCTAGTTTTTCCATCTTATAATCTTCTCTTATTGGTAAGAAAATGAGCTGACTTAGTTAGTTTGTGAACTATAACACACATTGTATCATACCCACTTGAGGTTCTAGGCAACTTAGTTACAAAATATTTGGTGATTTGATCTCACTTCCACTCAGGAATTTCTAGTTGTTGCAAACATCCTAAGGGTTTATGATATTCAACCTTAACTCTTGAACAAATATCACATTTTTCTACAGATTCTGCAATAGATTTCTTTATTCCTGGCTACCAATATTGGCTTCTCAAATCCCTACACATTTTATTATTTCTTGGACGTAGTTATTACCTTGATTTATGTGCTTCCTTTAGAATAATTCCTCTAAGCATGTCATGGTTAGGAATCCAAATTCTTCCTTCAAATCTCAAGATTTCATTTGATTTAACTTCCAGTTGTCTGTTTCTCTCTATCACATCTCTTGAATCATCATTTTACTATGTTTCTCGAATTTGACTTATTAAATCTGAGAGTAATTCCATTCTCAAAGCACAGACTTTTACTGGCTTAGTTCTTTCCTTTCTACTTAGAGCATCATCAACGACATTTGCCTTTCCTAGGTGATACTTAATCTCACAATCATAATCACTTAGTAATTCCACACATCTTCTTTGCCTCATATTTAATATCTTTTGATCAAATAATTTGTTGTTAACTCTTATGGTGTGTATAAATTATGCACTTGGTTCCGTATAGATAATGTTTCCAAATCTCATATGCAAACACTATTGCTTCTAATTCTAAATCATTTGTAGTATACTTATGTTCACTTCCTATGAGTTGTCTAGATGCATATGCAATTACATTATCTCTTTGCTTTAAACACATCTATAACCTTGATGTGAGGCATCACAGTATACGACAAAGTCATATGTTCCTTCTGCAAGAGCTAGGATCGGAACACTGTATAATTTATTCTTCCATAATTTATTTTTTAAGAGTTTAAATGCAATATTCTATTTTTCTTCCCAAACATAAGGCTTATATTTCTGGTTAACTATTTTAAAGGTTTAGCTATTCTCTATAATTTTTTATAAACCTCCTATAGTAACCAACCAAACCTAAAAATTATCGTACCTTAGTTGGTGTTTTTGGAACTTCCCATTTCCTAATTGCTTCAATCTTTGTTAGGATGACTTGAATTCCTTCTTGATTAACTACTTGTCATTAAAATTGCAATTCTCTTTTCCAAAATTCACATTTCGAGTATTTGGCGTACAATTCTTCCTTTCGAAGCAATTCCAATATTAACCTTAGGTGCTTCTCATGTTCTTCCTTACAATTGATCAAATAATCTATCTTAGGGAGAGAATATCTATTCTTAATAGTCATTTTACTAAGCTCTTTATAATTGATTGACATCCTAAAAGTCACATCTTTCTTCTTTACAAATAGAACTAGACCTCCCCAAGGTGATACAATAGGACATATAAATCCTTTTCCAACAATTTCTGAAGTTGATTCATTTATTCGTTCATTTCTATTAGTGCCAAACGATACGATGAGTTGGCAATAGAGGAAATTCGTGGTACTAATTAAATCTTGAATTCTACTTGACAAGGGGTGAAAATCCTAGTAATTTATCAGGAAATACCTCTGGATATTCTCTAATAGTAGTAACATCTTCTATGTCCTTCTTATCTAGTTTTGTATCAACTACATGGGCTAGAAACTCTAAACATTTCTTTCTTAAATATTTTTGGGCTTTCTTACATGAGACTATCTTCATTGCACCTCTTGGTTTCTCAACATATAAACAAAGAGTTTTATTTTATTTAATCAAAGGAATTTTGATCATTCTTTTTCCACAGACAATTTCAGCATGATTTTTACTTAACCAGTCCATACCCATAACAATATCAAAACCTCCTATTCAATAGGAATCAGATCTATGTCAAAACAATGATCATCTAATTTTTAGGTGAAGTTAGGAATAATTTATCAAGCATTAATTATCTTTCCATTAGCTAATTCTATCATATACTTATTTTCAATTTCATAACTACAAGTAATGGCTTAAATATATTCGAAACAAAACTACAAGTTGCTCCTGTATCGAATAATACTATTGCATACTGATCATTAATAAGAAATGTACCCGTCACTACTTCTGGTTCATGTCGGGCTTTTTCAGCTTGCAACACAAATGCTCTACCACGCAGATTATTCGGGTTAGTCAGGGTTTTGCCATTCAGTTCCGGACACTCGTTGTGAAAATAATTCTCATTTCCATACTAATAGAAAACTAATTTAGGGTTTGTAGGTGCCATACATTCCCTTGATAGGTGTCCCTTATTCATACAATTATAGCAAATTACAACCCTGCACTTACCTTGATAGGTATTGCACCACAATTGACCTTTCCGTCTATGGTCTCCTTTCATAGACAATCCCATGAAATTTCTCATACCTTCTTTTGCTAATTTCCTCCAAATCTTCCTCCACATTTGCTATAGCCAAATTTTCTTTTGTCTCCAATCCTTGATTCAGTCAAGGATCCATTCCTCATCATTTCATCATTTAAAATTTCTTATAATGTTACTACACCCTGAAAAGTCTTAGGCATGGCTGACTTTAGTATTTCTCTTATTTGTGGTACTAGACCCCCGATGTATGTTCCTATCCTTTTAGTTTCTTGTGTAACTAGGTGTGACACTAATCTAGATAATTCATTATACCTATCTGTGTACTCCTGATGTGTAGCACCCTTTATTTCTAGTACTAAAAAATTTGTTTATATCCTTTTTATTTCATTATAAGTGCAGTATTTCTCAATCACTAGTTTCTAAATTCTTCCCAACTTAACCTATTCATGACATCCCTACCTTTAAATTTAATGTCCATCTTCCACCATGACTATGCTTCTCCCTTCAGTGAATGTGAAGCAAACATGGTCTTATAATTATCAGCACACTCGCTGATATCTAAAACCGACTCCATTTCTTCTAACCAACACAAAGCTTGTACTGCTCCTCCTTTTCTATTAAAATCTTGGGGTTTACAAGACATAAAAGCCTTGTAAGAACATCCCTTCTTAGCCTTATCTTTGATCCCTTCTTCGGGTCGTTGTATCTTAGTGGTCTGGCATGGTCCTTCATTCCCAAGTGGAACACTTCCTACATAGAGGTTCTATTGGAGTTGAGTTACTAATGTAGGTATTGCTCCTTCCAACTGTTGAGACACTATTTGAGAAATTCTTTCATTCTTACTAATAGTGGTAATTTCGGGTGGAGTTTATTCTCCTAATCGAGTCTTTGGGTGTCCAACTCGTCTTGTTCTTCATAGAGGTTCTGTATCTCTTCTTGGCGACATATTTAACTACATATTAATTATATTATTATTAAATATTTAAATTTATTCAATTCATAGTATATATCATAACAAGGTATGTTACTATATTCTTATTTTATATGTTTTAAAACATTTCAGACTATAAATTAAGGTTCCTACAATTCTATTTCCCCCAAACCCAATTCCACATTTTAGTGAAGATATTTTGGTTTCCTACCTTCATCTTTTTAACATCTGTTTAAAGCATTTGGATTTTTTGTTGTATCCTCTTAACCTTCTTGAGGATCTGGTTGGTTGTTCTTATGTAGTCTTCATCCATCCTTTGTCGCTTTGATCCTTTTTCTTCAGCTTTATAGACAATAGGTTGCATTATGGGTGTTAGGTCTGATGTTGAGCGAAGGATTTTTGGACTTTTATTTTCAGATTCGTGAACTTTCTTAATCAGAAACTTCTTACTACTTTGTACACTTTGCCTAGGGGTCTCAATTGTATAGCCCCCAATGGTCATTGGTGCACGTCGGATGAAAAACTTTCGCTTGGTGTTGGTTTTGTCATCAAGTTGGGATACTCTTGGGTTATCCTATTGCTCTATTTCTAGTGTTATTTCCATAGATATGTTATGATCCAAATGATCAGCTTCATTATAGTAACTATTAGAATTACTAGTCCTTATACTGCAAAAATTCTTAAAAGATTTCAAATCATGATATCACAAATACCAGTCAAAAGCATGCATAACTTGTAATCCTAATAAAAAGTATATCTTGAAAACTTCAAATACCTCTACCTAGTAGTGAATGTAAACATCCATGTATAGGATGAAGTTAAACAAATCAATAGTTAACCATATGCATAACTTTCCTAGGTAGCCATGCCGATCGCTATGTGTTGAAGGTATACATGAGATTATAATACATTTTGTTGACCTGGAAAATCATACACAAAATAGTCAAAAATAGTTGCTAAGAACATAGGTTTAATCGATATATATTATTTTGAATTAATGCAATACAATCAAACTCAAAACTAAACCTACACACACATGTCAAGTGATTCATAACTGTCAAATACAAATCACGCAATCAAATAATATAACAATGTTTCCCTTATCTCAACATATGTAGGTTGACATTTCCGAAGTAGTGTTATTTGTATTATTTAACAGTTCCTCATCTAAATTAATGGTTGTATCAATATGACAGTATTTAATCAAATTTCTCAAAAATATATCCAATTCGATGCAAACAGGTGGCTTTTCCCCTAAAAATTTATAAATCAAAAAGGGGTTACGTTACTCACCTTAATTCTACCCAATAAGTCAAAAAATTCCTATAAAATAATCATGTGTTACAATAAACCTAATTCTTTTAAAATTATTAATATTTAAATAACTATTTATATCAAATTTCTAATCGATCACTACAGTTACCCAAAAATTACCAAAATTTACTATAATAGACATTCTTAAATCTATATTATCTCACAAAATTACAGATTATAACTCATCATAAGCATTTTTCTAGGATCTTTACAAATTTCACATTAATTGAAAGAAATAGTAAAATATTTTTAAAAAATTCTGAAAATCATACATACTAATAATATAATTTATCTAAATTGTTCACAATTTTGTCATTGTTTTACTATGCATTTCAATTTTCTATTTACAGAATATTCTAAAATATAAAACTCAGTCATATATGCGATTAAGTCACGATATTTATTCTATAATTCCTATCAACTACAAGGGTCACTATAAAACTTCCAATTTTTTATCAGGTTTGGGTCTTCTGTTTAGTTATTTTCTTTTATTTCCTTGAATTATTCATATAAATTAATCTACCCAATATTACTACCCTATATTTTATAGATTATTATTTCCAATATTTCTTAACAAACTACTAATTTTATTCCCACAATCACAATCATTTAAGTATCTAATCCAATTCATCAAGAATATCTATGTTTTCAACCCTTTAATTCCTTTATTTGTGTCCAAATACTTGGTTTTTATAAGAAATTTCAAAATTTTTTTGCTTGTGAATCCTTTTTCTTACTGATTTTGGTAGAATCAAGTATTTCATGTAAAATGTTTGGTGATTTAGCTATAGGGTTGATTATATGTGTTAGTTTATACATATATAATTTGTTAAGTATAGTTTGAGAATCACACCTTATTTTGTTGAGGAAACCTTAAGGATTTTCTTTCATAGACTTCTTGATGATCCGGTTAGATAATCCTTGAGCTTGGGGTATTGATGACAACTAGTTTGATGAAAGCTTAAGATGATGCCGTGGATGACCAGTTGGTGTTGGACCCAAAAGAAAGCAAGAAATGATTGGAGTTGGATGAGTAATGTGAGGACCGAGAGTAGGAGATGGATAGTTGTGTGATTTGTGAACCGAGCGATATGGAGAGGGCTGAGAGTCGTGATAGTGCGTTAGGACCGTGTACATACGAAGTACTAACTGATTATGCGTGAAACCAGATCAAATTGTGCGAAATCTTATTTGATTGGCGATCCAATCAATGAGAACGCAATCCCGATCAATCTAATGATTATAGAAACATTAAGAATGAGTAGAAAAAGATCAAATGCGAACTATGAACTTGGAATAGGCTTTCTGGATGCTCTGGACGGCTAGGTTATGAGTATGTGTCAAAAGTCTCGTTTTCCCACGAATTAAGTGGTATTTATAGGTTTGCAGTCTTCATTCGTTCGATTGAACAATTAGCATGGTCCAGTCGTGCGACTGACCCATGCGACTGATTCATACGCACAACTGAATGTTCAGTCGTGCAACTGAGTCAATCTCATGTCTCACTCGTATGACTAATCCAGTCGTCTAGTTCAGTCGTGCAACTAGTTCATTAGCATGATATATTCATGCGTATGGTCCGTAAGTATGCTCCATTAGCATGAATCATTGTATAACAACTTCAAACCTATATAATAAGTTTATATATATGAATCAAATATAAGTAAACATCAAAGCACAAATCATATATTATTACATTGTTTCATTACACATATGTAAGCCATGAAATACTTTTACAATAAGCACATAAACTAGGGACATATTTATCAACAAACTCTACCTTGGACCTAGTTTACGCTAAAGTCTGACATCCTTCATATGCTCCTCAAACCTCTTGTACTTCTCCTCTCTTGTGACTCATGTGTGTATTTCAAACACAAAGTAGAGGCGTATCATATTCTAGAATTGGAGAGCTTGTACAATATCATGCGCATCATAGAATAGTTGCCACTTGTATAAAGTGTAGACATCTTCAGCTGACAAGTGGTAAGCCATATTTGGTCAAATACCCTCATATTTTCCATTTTGCCCCTCTGTTTAGAACTATGACTGCTTCACCCATCCTCCAGTCATAATACCACTATTTGAAATGTGGAGTGAAGTCCTGAGGCATTTCCTGTAAGGGAATCTTTGACATCGTGTGCGGGGGACTTTACTTCAACACTACTTTAGGCTTTCCAGATATGGGATCCACTTCAGACTTGTGAATAAACCTTTTCGTTTATTGAGGTCTGAAGTTCGCACATCTGGTGTGGTATTCCTTTTTTAATGTAAACTCAAACCAACCTGACATCTTTCTGGGATCAACATACAGTAGATTTAAGCATGCCAGTCAGTTGAGCTCAAAGCCTGGGAGAGTCTCCAGATCATGAGGATACCTGAAGTACATTATTCCTTTCTCCCTTTTGACAGCATAAACGTTTAAGTCCTCAAGATACGCCCATGCTATGATCTTTCCAGACACCTTCTAATGTTTCTTGACTTTGTAGAGTTTGGTGTAGGCATTTTGCTTTGGAGCTGTGCGCTGGGCTCTTATTTCAGCAAAACAAGCTGCCCATTCAGCCTTCTTTATATCAACATCTGCATCCGAGGCTTGGGCTTGGCTTTCATCCTTATATTTTTCTTTCTATATTTCATCCAGTTTTTCAAATGTAGCACTACCTAGAGTGTCACCCAAGTTGAGGATCACATTTCCCTCTTGGTCAGTGACATCCTCTATCTCTATTTCATTAACATCGTTCAGCTCATCATCACTTATAACATCAACCTTTGGAGCATCTTTGATGAGATCATCAGGCTTCAGTCTGAACATCTCAGCAAGTTGCTTGTTGGTTAGATCATGTATAATTTCTCCTTCTTTGGGAGTGTAGCTCACTGACCTTCTCACGATTCCTTGCAAATCAAGAATCATGGTGAATTGAGACTTGATTTGTTGAAGGGGAGTAATATCGTATTCATGTTGCTGTGAAGTTTTATTTGCTTGATTTAAAAATTTAACACATCAATCATTAGCAGTTAATCAAGACATTTAAACATTGATAATCATAAATTACATTAATGTAATATACGAATCAAGTACAAAAGTCTTTTTAAAATACAACACATCTAATCATTACTTTTATCTTGATCGGTAAATTCTTCAGCTGGAAGAGCTGAAGATGAGGCTCCTTGATCTTGAGCTCTCTTAGAACGCCTCGCTTGAGCCTGAGTAGAAGCTGATACAGCAGCATCATCTTTTTCGTCATCATCGTCCCCTTTCTCCTTTCCACTCTGTCCTTCATCATCACCCTCATCTTCTTCACCCGAATCATCATCATCATCATCATCTCCTTCCCTGATCTTTAAAGGCTCATCTTTGGATCCTTTATGCCTTACCATACTCTTCTTGTTCTTTCTCTCTAGCTCCTGTATCCTCTAAATAGAATGTGCATTCTGTTCCTGGAGCTGTGTAATATGCTCAACTTGAGCAGCATTGAGCTCCATAAGCTGGTTTAGTTGTGCTGCTCTTTGCTCATCTGTGGCAAGCAGCTTTAGCATAATCCGGTTGAGGATGGCTAGATGTTCCTCTAACCTGATAGAGGGCAGAGTGGATCCATGGCTCATTAGGACTTGAGCAGATGTCCCAACTCGTTGTGTGGTGGTAGTGGTGGTGGATGTGGTGAATATGGGAGGTGGATTAGGAGTGGATGGTGAAGGGGTGGCTATGGTAGTGGTGGTAGGAGGTGTGGTACTGGTGGTAGGACGTGTGGTAATGGTGGTGGTGGTAGTTGTGGTAGAGGTGGTGGATGTGGTGGTAATCAGGGTAATCCTCCACCTCTTGCTCTTTATGCCATGGGGCTAGCCATCCGCTTCTTCTTCAAGCCCTAGAAGAGGATGCTCCCCCTGGGCTGATAGGCTAGTCAGGGATGTATGATTGATCAATAACATCAATAGTAGCACCCCTGGACTCACACTGGCGTCCACCAACCGCCGAAATTCCTCTCCCACTGGCAACAACCTTACTGCCCACTGTCCTTACCAGCGGCTCCTCATCTGACTCTTCCTCCTCATCTGGAAGGAAGTCTTGATGGAGCGCAGCCCTCTCAGTTCCACCCTGAGTGGATGGTGGAGATGATATATTAGTAGCAGTGTCCCTAGATGGAGTGGGGCCAGTATCTCCACCATCTTCACTATCATCGTCATCGTCATCGTCAGTTGGTAAAACTATGGGCTCAGTATCTGAATCACTATCATCATGATGACACTTCTTACGAGCGGGCGCCACGTAGTCTTCTTGGGCCAGATGCCCAAACAATCTCCTCACTGGGGGCTTCACCTGCTTGCCCCGATACACCTTCATCCTCCCAAGCGTCGTATCATCCATAACCTCAAGAGTGACCACACCATCTCTCTCCTTTGGCAGCAAAGGAAGCTTCTGGTCAATAATCAGCTGCTGAAAACGTGGATACATGTCGAAGCCTTCCTTGCCCTTGGCCTCTATATTCTCTACCATGTACGTTAAGATCATCTAAGAGAAACTGAATGGATGGTTTAGTACCAGAGCAACATATGCATTTTGGATTTTATCAGACATCTCATTAAAGCCTTCTTTCCTTGAGGCTATGCACTTGAGGATCACATGGGCCAAGTACTTGAACTGGGGGCAAATGTTGCTCTTGTTGAGCACACCAACATTAATGTCCCCAACATAGTTGATCCAAAGAAAACATCCCCGAACCGTCAGGGGATGCAGCCTGGTTGGGAAGTCACTATCCTCATCCAACTCCAAAACCCTCCTCAGATCATCCTCGTTGAACTTAATCTCTTGACCAAAAATTGAGCTCCGAATGCGATGAGGCTCAGCGGACCTATTTACTACAGCGCTTTCTTAGAAAGCCTGCTGAATCAATCTATATGGTGTGCATGAGATAGCCTTGAAGATCCACGATCTGCGCAGAAATGAAACAATCCCAATGAACTCAAAAGCATTCCGGATATGGCATCAAGATAAGCACAAATGTTATGCTTCGTGCTCATAGTCCATCTGCTAGCCATGTTTTTGTAACACAAGATACATATATGTTAGAATTTGTGTAAATGGATGACATTTCAATTTTAATGAACTTGAATCATTTTTTTCAGTCGTGTGAATGGATAAGGAGACTAAGTCTTAGTCGTGTGATTGAGCTCAGTCGTACGATTGAGCCTGTGACTGAGCATTGTTGTATATTGTCCCATGCGGTTGAACTAGTCGCACGACTGAACTCATACGCATGGTTCATTCGTGCGATTGAATCATACACCTAGCTCATACGTGAGATTGAGTCATACGCCCAGCTAAATCATGCGATTGAATTTCATCAGCATGTCCATTTGAATAAGTCTCTATTCAATACTTTAAATTCAGTTCTTAGTCTAAACTTGATGTTAAATGTTGAGTTTAGGCTCATTACACTCGCAGACATTCAAAATACCAACTAATATTATTTAAATCAATGATTAAGTCCATTATAGTGGTTTATTTTGAAGAGTATGTCTAAGTTCTTGTTTTGAGCGATTTCGGACATTAGGGCTTGATTAAACAAAGAATTGAAGTCGATTTTTGTATCACATTACATATAGATGCAGAGAGTAAACGTTAGAATCATAACCACATTGCTGAATCAATGACACGAAATTGTGGCAGAGTATCGGTGCTCTCGTGCGACTTGATAGCGATTGAGGGGTGATGAGAATGTGCAACTGACTCCCCACTATTTATACTGAGTTTACCTTTAGTCGTGCGACTGGACCTATTCGCACGCTTCATTCGTGCGAGTGGGGCTTAGTCGTGCAACTGGTTCAGTCGGTCACATCCATTCGTGCGACTGGGGTTCAGTCGTGCGACTTACTCAGTAGGTCACCTCCATTCGTGCGATTGGCTCATTCCAATAATCCAATCGCATGGATTGACCCATGCTTATGGTCCAATCGTACGTCTGGTCATACTCATGATCCAATCGTGCGACTGGTCCATACTTATGGTCCAGTCGTGCGAATGGATCAGACTTATGAGTTTGACCTCATGCACTTTCAAACACTTAACTTGTTAACTATTGATAAGACGTATGACCGATGATCATCTCAGACATAACCTTTTTAACTTGAAAAACTGTTGATCACCTCAGACATGATCCTTTTAACTTAAACCTTATGTGATCACCTTAGACATGATATATTTAATTTAAAACCTGATTGGTCACCTTAGATGTGACCCCTTTTAGTGAGCGATTCACAAATTGAATCTAGATGTATAGTCTGACTTTTACCTACCAAATGACTAAACATAAATAAAAAACAACAAGAAATTTAAAAACAGAACCAAGTCATATTTTTGTATTTTTGATTTGAGGTAGATTGAAATCTTAAGAAAAGTATCTAACAGATTTTTCTTCCTAGACGGCACAGCTTCAAGTTAATTTGATCATAACTGGAACGATTCATTATGGAATCATACAGGTATATAAAAATCATTTGGGACATTTTAACAAAACCTTTTGATGCTTGATTCTTATTTTTTCCGAGAATCAATAGCAAGCTTAGGAAATCATACTAGAGCTATAAAATGTACATAATGATTTTGACTGTCAAGAGTTGCAGCCACGATGATTGTCAGTATATCTGTCCTCTTAAATCCATACACAGATGACACAAATTGTTGATGAGTTAGGTTTGGTTATATCAACAAGCATTTGTGGATCCCACACTTATATGGTAATCAACATTCCTCAGGAGATTTTTTAGCGGTCTACGGGTATTTTGACAAGAAGAAACTATTCTAAGAGCTTTCAAAGAGATGCCAAGCCTCAGGTTAGTGCTACCACACAGTAGAGAGGCGTAAACAATAATGAATTCTAGAATATTTAGGTTATGCTATCCTCAGGTTAGTTCCATCGCATAGTAGAAAGGCACACAACCTATCTTCTTGTTAGAGCATATATATTTTTTTCTTTTTACACATAACGCACCAACAACATTTGTTATTAGCTTGATTGTGCTTAACATTTTTTTTCGTGCTTTGCTCTTTTTATGGTCATCCGCACACATTTGTGGTGTTTATTTGCTCAGCACCTCTTATTGGAAATGCGTTGATTGTGTTAACCAGGGATAAGATGAGAACCTATAGCAAGTTGAACAACTTAGTTTGATTTTAAATCACCAATGAGGTCTAATCATCTATTGTGTTGAATCTACTGATACATCCTATAATGGTCTAGCAAGCTCTAGGTCTACTTTCTCTATGTTACCTCAGTAGCGTACTAGTTTTACTATCATTTTTCCTTTTATTTTGCTTAGACTTCTCAGACTGATACTTCGAATTTTGAATCTTAATCATTTAAATTGTTTTACAGTCCCAAACTATTTTTTCCCTATGTACTATCATTTACCATAATCATTGAATCAATATCACAGATTTGATCTCATTTCTATTAGCCAGATTGTCCTCCTCCCTCATTCGTTTTTTAAGTAATTAAATAAAGCAACTAATTTAATACTAATCTAACCTATTCTCCCCCTAAAATTCTAAAACCAAAAATATTTTTGTGTTTTTGGATTTTAATAAACAGGAAAATAAATTAAAATAAAATAAAACTCTGCCATTCGATGAGTCTCTTCCATTTTTAATAAAAGAAAAAAAACATGTCGGACTACACACTTTCTTCCTCTAAAATCACATCACTTTTCTTTTTCACGCCATTAACCTCTAAAAGATATAAAAACCTCGGTTTATCAAACGCTTTTGTGTAGAGGTCAGCACGTTGAAATTCATATTTATTTTAACCACATCAATTATTTGCTTTTCAATACTGCCACGTATAAAGTGATATATTATACCGGTATGTTTAGTTTTAGGATGTTGGACTGAATTTTTGGTGACAACAATCGCAACAGAATTATCAACAAAATAGGAGTGTTAGAGAATTGCAAACTGTAGTCGCCCATTTGCTGATGAATCCAAATGATCTGCGAATAGCAACTTGCTGCAGCAACGTATTCAGCTTCACAAGTTGATAGAGAAACTGATGTCTGCTTCTTACACTGCTAGGTGACTAACCATCTACCAAAGAATTGACAACCTGCAGAAGTTGACTAGTAATTCCTCTTGCAACCACCATAGTCTAAGTCACTTTACGATGTAAGCTCAAAATCATCATCATGAGGATACCACAACCTACAGAGTGTTGGAGTACCCTTCAGATAGAGAAAAATCCATTTCACACCAATGATATGATTTACTTTTGGTTTTGCTTGATATCTCGAACAAAGACACATGACATACATGATATTAGGACAAGACGTTGTGAGATACATAAGGGATCCAATTATTCCTCTGTACATTGTAGCATCAACGAGATCAACATTTTCGTCGGGTGCCACATCATGGTTCTTGGCAAGTGGAGTTCCAGTAGCTGAAGCATTCTCCATTTCAAACCGACTAAGGATGTCCCCTACATATTTAGTCTTATGTAGGAAGATTCCTTTTGGTGTTTGATCCACCTATAATCCTAGGAAGAACTTCATATCCCCCATTACACTCATCTCAAACTCTTCTTTCATTACAGATTCAAATTCTTTACATAATTCTTCATTCTTGGAACCAAAGATTATGTTGTCTACATATATCTATACCAACAGTTAATCACCGTCTTTTTCTTTGATGAATAACGTCAATCAATCACTCCTCTGCGAAAACCATGTTTCACAAGATGAGTCGAGAGCTTATAATACCATGCTCTAGGGGCTTGATGGAGCCCGTAGAGAGCATTGTCCAGTTTGTAAACTCTATCCCGATGATAAGGATCCTCAAATCCTTTGGGTTGGCTGACGTAGACTGTCTCACGGATTTCATCATGAAAGAATGCACTTTTGACATCTAGTTGATAAAATTTAATCTTCATGTGAGATGCATAGGCAAGGAAGATACGGATTGCTTCCATTCTAGCCACATGTGCAAACACTTCATTGTAATCAATGCCTTCGACTTGTCTAAAACCTTGAACCACAAGTTGTTAGAACTCTAGGAAGATTAAAATGTTGTCTTTATGTGTCTTATTAATATTTGTAATAGTATAGGGACTAGTTTTGTAATTAGTAGTTCCTTATGTTTCATTATAAATAGCTTAGACTTTCAGCTGTTAGTAAGTGTCTAGAATACATGTGTGTGTAAATCAGAACTGCTTACTTACTCTTTAATTGTCTTTGCTTGATATTAATGAAACTGTGAATTTTGTTGATATCTTTCTTGATTTGATTACTCTGTTTGTATTTCTTTGAATTGTGTTCATACATCATCATAGATTGATTCAATTGAACCTATCACAAGTCGAGCCTTGTTTCTGATTATGACCCCTTGGTCATCTTTCTTGCACTTCAAGACCCATTTAGTGCCAATTACCTTATCACCTTTTGGTCTATCCACCGGTGTCAATACTCCTAGCTTCTTGAATTGTAGGAGTTCTTCTTGCATGGCACTAACCCATGCCTCATCCTTTAAGGCTTCAGTTACATATTTTGGCTCAAATTAAGACACAAAACATCAATAAGCACCATTGTGAAGATAACCTTTTTCCATGACTGAGGCATAATCAAGTGAGTATAGCTGATTTCGTGTCTGTACTTCCGACTGTACATCCCCTATGAGGTTTTCCAGAGGAAGATATACATTTATTCCAAATTTTGAATTCCCAGTTCATTATCTGTAGTCGTTGGAGTGTGAGGTTCTGAAGTGTCAGAGGCATCAATATCTGATGCTTGTGTACTTTCAGTAGAAGGAACCCATTCCTCCTGGTCCACCTATTTAGTCTCCACTTCTTCATCATCTAAGGAGGAGTCTTTTACATCAAGTGCTCCCCCTAAAGGACTAGAAGATTCACCTTGTGCAACTGATGTTGTCGAGTCTAGTGACGGTGTGTTTAAGACATCGTACATCATTTTGGTCGATAACTCATCATCAGGAAGAGAGGGAGGGATATTGAAGGACTTAGAGAATCCATCATAGTCGAAGAAGAATGAGGGTCCCTTTCCAGCAGGGGGTGGTGTATCTCTGAACATTAACGTTGCACCACACTTCTACCTGACCCATTGAGTTGTTATAAACTCTCTTGTCCGGTATATTATATCCTAGAAAGATCACTTCATCAGCCTTCTCACTAAACTTCCCTGACTGAGTTTTCTTCAGCAGCGTACATGGTGCACCAAATGCTTCGAGGTACTCCAGATTAGGTTTACGTTGCTGGAGCAACTCATAACACCTTTACCATGATGTGTTGACCACCATGACTCGATTGAGGGTGTAACATGCATTGGTAACTACCTCATTCCAAAATTCGATAGGCATCATTTTAGCAGATAAGTCATCATCAGGAAGGGACGGAGGTAGGTTGAAAGACTTAAAAAATCCATCATAGTCGAAGAAGAAGGAAGATCCTTTTCCAGCAGGGGGTGGTGTATCTTTGAACATCAACATTGCACCACACTTCTTCCTAACCCATTGAGTTGTTATAAACTTTCTTGTCCGGTATACTGTATCCATGAAAGATACCTTCTTCAGCCTTCTCACTAAACTTCCCGGTCTGAGCTTTCTTCAGCAACATTCATGGTGCACCAAATGGTTCGAGATACTCCAAGTTTGGTTTACGTCGTTGTAACAGTTCATAACATGTTTTACCATGACGTTTGACCATCAAGACTTGATTGAGGGTGTAGCACGCATTAGCAACTGCCTCGTTCCAAAATTGAATAGGCAGTTTGGAGTCAGCTAATATCGTTCTTGCTCTCTCTATCAAGCTACGATTTTTTCTTTCAGCAACCCCATTCATCTATGGAGTGTAGGCAGATGTGAATTGATGTACAATTCCTTTCTCTCTACAGAATGCCTCCATCCACTAATTCTTGAACTCTATTCTGTTGTCTGATCAAATATGCCTTACTTTCAGCTTGTAGAGTGATTCCAAAGTAGTTACTAGATGTTTGAATGATTCAAATGTCTCTGATTTGGATTTCAGAAACATTACCCAAGAGAATCTTGAGTAATCATCAGTTACTAAATAGAAGTACAGATCACCAGCAATGCTCTTTGTGCTGACTGGACCAAATAGATCCATGTGTAGAAGCTCGAGTGGAAGGTCAACTGAATTAACTTTCTTTGCCTTGTGAGACTTCTTGATCTGTTTCCCTTTCTTACATGCTACGCAAAAATCCGGAAGCTAGAAATTCTTGACAGTTACTCCATTCACTAAATCATTTTGTATTAGATGATTCATCTTCCTAGGATTAATGTGTCCCATTCTCCTATGCCAAGAGATTGAATCCCTCTCGGTTGCCTTTGACAAGAAGCATTGGATAGTGTTCTCAGTTTTGGAGGCTTTTGATAGATCCAAGACATACATATCATAATATCTTGAAGCTGACATTAAAACTTTATCCTCCTGGATAACATAAAACTTCTTCAACATGTAGCACTTCTTGTTGTCAAACACAAATTTGAATCCTTTATCACAGATCTGGGAGACTGAAAGCAAGTTGTTCTGTAGTTGTTGAGCTTAGTTGACCTTGTCAAACTTCACTTTCTCGTTTCCCACTTCGCTTTGAGCTATGATGTAACCTCCTTTATT
>BJCM01201968.1:0-11589 GCA_018326385.1 Flaveria bidentis | reverse complement strand
TGAGAAGAAGAACAAGAAGATACTCCTAAAGCTTAAGGGATCAAAGTTTGAGCCATTAAAGATCAAGGAAGGTGATGATGATGATGATGATGACGATGATGATGATGATGAGGATAAAGATGACTCTGAGGAGGATGTTGGTGAAGGAGGACCGAGCGGTAAAGATAGAGAGGACGATGATGATCAGGAAGGTGATGCTACTGCATCAGCCTCTCCTCAAGCTCAAGAGAGGCGTACTAAATGAAGCCAAGATCAAGGAGCCTCATCCTCTGCTCCTCCAACTGAAGAACCAAAAGATCAAGACAAAAATGAAGCTCAATAGATAGACGAATTTGATGTCCAACCCCTTCAGCAGGTCAAGACTCAATTAACCATGATTCTTGACTTGCAAGGGATAGTCAGGAGATCTGTGAGCTACACTCCAGAAGAGGGAGAGATCATACATGACCTAACGGATGAACAACTTGCTGAAATATTCAGGCGGAATCATGACGAGCTGGTCAAAGATGCTCCAAAAGTTGATGTGGCAAGTGACGATAAGCTGAACGATGTAGACGAAATCGAGATAGAGGATGACACTGCTGATTATTATCCAATGTACACTGATCTAGAAGGACATGTTATCCTTAACTTGGGTGAAACATTTGATAGTGGTACTTTTGAGAAGCTGGATGAAGTAGAGAAAGAAAAGGAGAAAGAAAAAAGCACAACCCAAGCTTCGGACACAAACGTTGATATCAAGAAAACTGAATGGCCAACTTGTTTTGCAAAGATGAAAGCCCAGCACGCACCCCAAAAGCAGAATGCCTACACAAAGCTTTATAGAGTCAAACAACATTAGAAAGTGTCTGGCAAGATTATAGCATGGGCTTATCTTGAAGATTTGGACGTATATGTTGTAAAGAGAGAGAAGGGGATTGAGTACTTTAGATATCCTCATGATCTGAAGACTCTCCCTAGTTTTAAGCTCAACCGACTAGCATGCTTAGATCTACTATATGCTAATCCAAGAAAGATGTCAGGGTGGTTTGAGGTTGCATTAAAGAAGGAATACCACACCAGGTGGGTAAACTTCAGACCTCAACAACCGAAGAGGTACATCCAAAAGTCTGAAGTGGACCCCATATCTGGAAGACCTAAATTTATGCTGAAGTGGAGTCCTCCACATACGATGTCAAAGATTCCCTTACGGGAAATGCCTCAGGACTTCAATCCACACTTCAAATGGTGGTATTACGATTGGAGGACGGGTGAAGCGGTCATAGTTCTGAACAGAGAAGGAAAAATAGAGACTATCAGGGTATTCGAACCAATGTAGCTTACAAACTTGTCAGCTGAAGACATCTGCACATTATACAAGTGGCCACTATTCTATGACACGCAAGATATTGTACAAGCTCTCCAGTTCCAACATGTAACATGACTTTGCTTTGCCTTTGAAATACATGCAGGAGTTACAAAAGAGGAGAAGTACAAGAAATTTGAAGAACATGTAAATAGTGTTAGACAATAGAGTAAACTAGGACCAAGGGGGAGTTTGTAGATACATCATGTTCCTAGTTTATGAGCTTTAATGTAAAAATTTTTCATGTCTTACACATATGTAATGAATTAATTTAGTGAAATATAATATGTGGTTTATGCTTATTATTATTGTGTTGAGTATAATTCATATGTATGAACTTATTATATAGGTTTGAATTTGTTGTACATAGTTCTTAGTCAATAATGATTGAGAAATGTGTTCAACCTAGTCGGATGAGTCTTCATGCTAATGGACCATACTTATGGACCATACGCATAAATACATCATGCTTATGGACCAATCGCACGACTGAACCAGGAGACTGGATCAGTCGTATGATTTAAACATAATATTGACTCAGTCGCACGACTGAACCTTAAGTCGGGCACATGACTCAATCACATGATTCTGTCGCACGACTGAACCATGCTAATGGTTCAGTCGTACAAATGGAAACTACAATTCTATAAATACCACTTAATTCGTGGAAAAACATAACAATTTAATTCCATTCGATAACATTTCGAATACACGAACCCTAGCCGTCCAGATGTCCAAGAAAGCCAATCCAACTTCAAAGTCCATTCTTGATCGATTACTACTCGTTCTTAATGTTTAGTTCATTCTTATATCGATCGAGTTAACGTTCTCACCGATTGGATCGCCAATCAAATAGGATTCCAAACTATTTGATCTGGTTTCACATATTATCAGTTAGTATTCCATACGTAAACGGTCCTGACAATATTAAAATATTTAATTAAGAAATTTATAGAAAATAACTAGGTGACTTTAAAAAATTTTAAAGTTTAGAAAAATGATTTGTATAACTATTAAAATTTTTCTGTAATTAAACTTGTTAAAAAAGGTTTTTTTAAATGGTGAGGGTGCCCGGGTTCGAACCCGAAACCCTAAGGATTGGGGTTGATGCTCTTAACTAGTAGGCAAGGGCGCCTATGCCTGGTTAGATTGGTTTTAAATTCTTAAAAGGTATAAGATACTAAAATCCCCAAATCATAATAACCCTAGAACTATTTAGGACAAAATTGATCATCAATACGATCACGATTACTGAAATAAACATGGGGCTTTGATTTCCCATGTAAATGCGAGTATATATATGTTTAATTTACCCGAATTGAATCGAAACCGATGTGCACGTATGAAGAACAAGTCGCGAATGTGATGAAAGTAGTTCAGGTTGCAATCGTTAATATTATACAAATTCGTTGCATAGGAAGCTTCAAATGGTCACAAAGATCAAAAGCACTCTACCAATTTCATCTAATTTTGACAGAATGATGATGAACACTAGCATAGCAGGCCGTGATTGAACAAGAGGTTTGCTTGGGGTGTTCAGGATTGATTCTGATGGAATTAAGTTTTATAGTAACTTAGGATTAGTTAAACGTTCAATTAGGATCCATTTAATTTTATTATTATTGAGTTTTAATGATCTAACGGTTCTGTGATTAAGGGTATCAGTTACTCAAGCTTATATACCCTCGTAACCGATGTTAGAACTTAATTAAGGTCCTTTAATGAGTTCGAATCATCTCCATGAAACGACTGGAATGGTTTGGGTTCGTGATTCGATGGGTTTAAGTGGTTTTGGGGCCTCGCTGGAGCTCGGTCGGAGAAGAGGTCGGAAAAGTGAGGGGATTTGTGTTTAAAACATTACATTTTAGGCCCTGTAGTTTGTTTTCTTTTATCATTTTATGCTAAAACTTTATATTTCAAGTTTTCAAAATGTCAAATTACCCCCTTGATCTCAATTGATTCCAAGTTTGAAATATTTTTCTTTATTTTAAATTTAATAACTTTTATAAGTTATTTGCATTATTATCATTTATGTTAGACTTCATAACAAATAATAAAAGTTTATAATTCATTATTATTATTATTATTATTATTATTATTAGTATTATTATTATTATTATTATTATTTAATAAGTTGTGTTATTAACCATTAAATTAACAAGAAAACAAGCACAAACAACCCATATAGTTTTAATAGTGACAAAAAGGTCCCTTACAATTACATAACAAAGTTAACTTTTATTTATTGAAAACATGAAATGTTACAGTATCCCCAACTTTTAAGAATTTTGTCCCGAAATTAAGAATGAACTAAACAAAAAAATGTTGGTATTTCTTCTTCATATGATCCTCACGCTCCCAAGTAATATCAGGTCCACGCTTGTTCTCCCAACGAACCTTGACGATTGGGGTGGTAGTGGTTCTAGTCTTCTTCATAATGTGATCCATGACCTGAACGGGTTTCTTAACAAAATGTAAGGACTCGTCGATCTGAATGTCATCCAACGGGACATGTAGACTTTCGTCAGCCAAACATTTTCTCAAATTTGAGACATGGAAAACAAGATGAATCCCACTAAGTTTGGAAGGTAGTTCCAGTTTATAAGCCACTTTCCTAACCCTTTTCAGGATCTTGAAAGGTCCTACAAATCGTGGAGCTAGTTTACCCTTCTTCCCAAAGCAAACGACTCCCTTCCATGGTGAGACTTTAAGAAGAACCATATCCCCAACTTGGAATTCCAACAGCTTGCGTCGTTTATTGGCATAACTCTTTTGTCGACTTCTAGCCACTTCAAGGTTCTTGCGAATCATGGAGACTTTATTGGTTGTTTCTTGTATAAGTTTAGGACCAGTGATGAAATTTTCACCAATGTCTGTCCAGCAAATCAGGGAACGACATTTACGACCTAAAGTGCTTCAAAAGGGTGCCATCTAGATACTCGAGTGGTAACTATTATTATACGAATATTCCACGAGAGGTAAATGCGTATCCTAGTCACCACCAAAGTCAAGGACACAAAGATGTAGCAAATCCTCCAGGGTTTGAATGGTTTGCTCGGTTTGACCGTCCGTTTGAGGATGATAAGCCGTGCTTAGATTTAGTTGAATACCCAAGAGTTCTTGCATAGACGAACAAAAATGCGAAGTGAAACGAGCGTCTCGGTCGGATATGATATGCAAACGTACGCCATGTCGACTCACAATCTCATCAATATATATACGAGCCAACCTTAATGTTTTGTGAGTATCACATATGGGTATGAAATATGCCGACTTGTTCAATCGGTCAACGATCACCCATACGCTATCATGACCACGAGAGGTGCGAGGTAACTTAGTTATGAAATCCATGGATATATGTTCCCATTTCCACATGGGAATTTCAGGTTGTTCAAGCAATCCATTAGGACGTTGATATTCAGCTTTAACCTTCGTGCACGCAAGACACTTACCTACGTAAGTTGCTACATCTCTCTTCATTCCCGACCACTAATATTGCCCACGCAGATCCATGTACATCTTATTGGAACTAGGATGAATAGAGTAACGAGTTTGATGAGCTTCATTCATGATGAAGGTATGAAGATTATCATGGTTTGGAACCTAATTTCGATTCAAGAAATACATCAATCCATTGGGTTTTGTTTCTAGTTGAGCTCGAAGATTATACTCCAATTTGTCTCCTATTTTCCCTTCCTTCTGAACCACTTGTTGAGCCTCCAAGATACAAGTCTCAATGTCATTCTCAATCCTCAAATTTTGCAGTATCACCGTAGTCTCGTTAACATCCAAACGAATCTTAGTATTGAATTCCCCTAAAGTATCAAACCATTGTCTTCGATCGCGAATATCTTGAAACGAGACCATCTTGTTATGAATCATTCGACTTAGTGCATCGGCTACGACATTTGCCTTTCCAGGGTGGTAATGAATGTCACAGTCATAATCACTAATCAACTTGACCCAACGACATTGTCTCATGCTATGATCCTTTTGATTGAAAACGTGTTGAAGGCTTTTGTGATCAGTGTAGACTATATATTGCGTCCCATAAAGGTAATGCCTCCAAATATTTAAGGCAAAAACCGCAACACCGAGTTCAAGATCATGTGTCGTGTAATTCACCTCATGGATCTTTAGTTGTCTCGATGCATATGCTATGACCTTTCCTTGTTGCATGAGAACACAACCAAGGCCTTGTCTAGATGCATCACAATATATAGTGAAATCTTCATTTCCATCGGGAAGGGTCAAGATAGGAGCATTACACAGTTTGTGCTTTAATGCTTCAAAAGATTCTTCTTGTTCAGATCCTCACTCGAATGGTTTATTCTTTTAAGTCAAGGAAGTAAGCGGCTTCGTGATTCTAGAGAAATTGGCTATGAAACGTCGATAATAACCAGCAAGACCAAGGAAAGAACGAACTTCGGTTGGGGTTGTAGGAACACACCATTTTTTCATAGCTTCCACCTTTGTAGGGTCTACGTGAATTACTTGGCTATTCACCACATGTCCTAGAAATTGGACCTCCTCAAGCCAAAATTCGCACTTTGAGAACTTCGCATACAGTTGTTCTTTCTTCAACAGCTCAAGAACTTTTAGCAAGTGAAGTTGATGATCGGTTTTGGACTTGGAATAGATAAGTATGTCGTCAAAAAAGACAATCACAAACTTGTCCAGATACGGCTTGCATACTCTATTCATGAGATCCATAAACATAACAGGAGCATTTGTTAAACCAAAGGGCATAACCATGAACTCATAGTGTCCATATCGAGTACGGAATGCAGTCTTTGGAATATCATATTTATGAACTCGTAATTGATGATAGCCATAACGTAAGTCAATCTTTGAGAAAATAGCAGCTCCTTGAAGTTGGTAAAAAAGATCATTGATGCGGAGAAGAGGGTAGTGATTCTTGATGGTAAGTTTGTTAAGCTCACGATAATTGATGCACATACGAAACGATCCATCTTTCTTGTTCACGAACAGAACAGGTGCACCCCAAGGCGAAGAGCTAGGACGGATAAAGCCCTTGTCGGACTTTCTATTTCAAATTAGGCCCTATAGTTTGTTTTTTTATCATTTTATGCTAAAACTTTCTATTTCAAGTTTTCAAAATGTCAAATTACCCCCTTGATCTTAATAGAATCCAAGTTTTAAATATTTTTCTTTATTTTAGATTTAATAACTTTTATAAATTATTTACATTATTATCATTTATGTTAGACTTCATAACAAATAATCAAATTTTGTAATTCATTATTATTAGTAATATTAATATTAATATTAATATTATTATTATTACTATTATTATTATTATTATTTAATAAGTTGTGTTATTAACCTTTAATTTAACAAGAAAACAAGCACAAACAACCCATATAGTTTCAATAATGACAAAAAGGGCCCTTACAAGTACATAACGAAGTTAACTTTTATTTAACGAAAACACAGAAGGTTATATTTTTCAACTCCCAAAATTTGTTATGTGTAACTAGCCTGAAGTCTTTAGCATTTACCTATTCCAATCATGGCATGAAATGAAGCACACTAAATTGGGTAATCCTCTCCATACTCTCATGAAGTATGATGTATTTGTTCTCCAATGAAGAAGATAGCAGAAGAAGAAGTGGATGGAAGCTTCATGCACTTGATAATTATTAAATTGATTGGTTTAGTGTCTAACTTGCACTAAATTATGCTTTGTAATTTTAAGGTGGATAAAGAATCAAGTATGGAGCATGCTATAAGGTAGAAAACAAGTAGAGTTAGGAAGGTCAAGTATAAGTTTATCTAAAAAGTAACCAAAGTTGCACTACTCTCTCTTCTTAAAGCAACAGAGAAAGTGAGCTAGGATCGTTTCTATGTCATTATGATGACTTCTTTTCATAAGAATGTTATAATAAACTGCTTTATTTCATATTTGATAGTCATGTCGTAGGTAAAAAACCTTGAATACAAGTTAGAGAAGGAGTGGATGAAATGAAAATAGTTGAAATAATGATAGATGAAGGAATGCTAGGAATGATATTAAGGTATTATTTCTTATTATAACGGTAAATACTAGAGGATGGAAGTTTAATTTTTTCACTGAATTTCAGCAGTATCAATTTAATGATTATTATACATATCTACTAAGATCTTTTCATTCTTCTTATCATGGATATAACTTTGCACAACACTCATGTGCACGATTTGCAAAGACAAGGTTGTGAAGGTAAAATAAGATATCCTATGTAATAGCACTAAAAACTCATTGGAACTTTTAGTGTAAAATATGGAAAAGGGCATTAAAGTGTGCATTGCGCACTAAAATATGGAAAGTGCGCTAAGGTGTGGAAAAGGTGCACTAAAGTGGTTTTTTCACTAACTCTAAACAACTGATAACTATTAGTATTTGTTACTAATATAAATCTTATTTAGTGAGTTTTTATTCTATTATATGAGAGGATCACAACAAATCAAATGAGATATCGATGCTTGAAGTTTATAATGTAATAAGTGGAAGTGGTTATTTTGTCCTACATAGGTGGAGTGACGAAACATACCTTGAAGCGATTAAGGGTTTCTTGTCCCACATAAAAAGGCTAATAAATCTTAATGAATTTATAAGTATGAGTTTTCATGAGAATATGTTCTTATATGGTTAGGGACACCCAGTGGCTACCAAATGGGGTGCTTCGCACCTGACCATGTGCTCGCACCTTAGGTGAAAGGCGCAATGTGGCGCTTTGATGGCATGCATTGCATTTCGCATGATCACTTGCTACTGTTGATTCAATAGTAGCATGGTTCCAAAGATTCTTCTTCTTGTTGTTGTTGTTTTCAGCAGCTCCTGCTTGTTGATAATATCGTTCTTGCAGTAGCTACTAATCAATTAATTAGAAAGTCACTCGTCACCCTTTAAGTCCTCAATAATTATGACATTAACTATGTATCAATGATAATAATTTAATCATTAACTACGTGTTGAAACAAATTAAATCTCTATATATACAATGTTATGTACCTTATTATGAGAGGAGGAATTTTTGAAAATTTACAAAATCACCCCACTCTAGAAACCAAAGAAGAATACTCCTATTTTAGTTTCTAACATCATCTTCATTATCATATTTTATAAGAGACCTTCATATCCAGTGTAACCTCGGGTGCGAGAACATCTCAAGTAATACATAGACTGTTGCAATTGTTATACCCTGAGAGACGATCGCGTTCATCTGAGAAGATGCGCAAAATCTATTTTAAAGGAAACATATTAAATATGTGTCTCAACCATCGCTCAATCTTTTGTTTGCTCAATGTGAATCAATCTTTGGCTTGCTCAATGTGAAGTCAAAATAAAGCTGAAGAATCTCTATGATTTCAAGATTCAAGTGAAAGAAGTTTCTTCTAATTTATTCTAAAGACTACAGTTTGAATTTCTTTTATTTCATTAAATTATGTTATTTGTATACGCTTAGGGGCGGCCCAAAAGTAATAACAACCCAAGCTAGGGTTTTGGGCCCCCACCTACAAAAGGCCACATTTTTATAACTTTGTTTATATACATGTAATTTGGGCCATGCACCGGTAAAGGCTCCCATTAAGTCTAGGCAACAAGAGGAGGTAATTGAACAAACATGAAATCACAAAGCATGTCGTTCGACATTTGAGAGACAGTCCTTTTAAACATTAGTTTTGTCTCTTCTTGATTCATCATTAACCGGAAGAAACTATCAATTGAAAGAAGACTTGGAAGGGATAATCATGAGTCTGGAACATAGCCAACCAAAGAAAGAAGGAGATTGATGTTGGTTGAATCACGCAAAAGAAAAGAATTAGAATTCAAAAATCTTGATGAAACCGAGATGGGTTTTTGGCCTTTTTTATTTGAATCGTGAGTTGGTGGTTCGGTAAATCTTTATTATCATTTTCACTATTATAGCTTATATGATTTTAGAATTCGTGAGTTGGTGGTTTTTGGCCTTTTTATTTGAATCGCGACTTAGGTTTGCACTAAATTATTTTTTTCTTTCATGGGTTTACTTGGATTGTAATTGCATTTCGTTGTCGTTTAGATTAGATTTTGACCTAACTTTGGACTTGACGAGTTTGGTTTAGAATCTAATCCCAAGTTTGTTGTAGAACTGAATCAATAATTTTGCAACTAACTAGAACCTGGTATAATCATTGGGTATTGTGTTTCATGTAAATTATGATACGATATTGCTATATTGTAAGAGGTAGCAGGATCAAAGGTCGTGGATACTAATGGAATGGACTTGACAATGTTGTTATAATGTGTTTTAGTAGGTAGTTCTATTTTCATGCTTCTTGTCCCATGTTTGTCTATTACTCTTAATCGGTATCGTTAAGCAATTCTTCTTAGTTATTAAGTTTGCTATCTTGAAGTTGCATGCTCGCCTAGTTTTCATTTTGTTGATGTATTTGAAGTGATTCTTTTTAAGCTATTTTTCATATTACCTGTTAAAAATAATATAATTTAAACATACAGTCTCACTCAAAATCAAACGTATACATATAAAGGTACACAATAAAAAAGTAGGGCCTTTAATTTTTATTTCGCTTAGAGCCTTCAAAATATTTGAGACGGCCCTGTATACGCTATTGTATTTTAGTATTTCCTATCAATAACGAGATTATCGTTATTATTATTTTATTTATCATTTACTAAAAAGTGAACCTATTACCTATAAATTTAGAGTTGATCTATCTTTAAAGTTCCTTAACCTCTTACTTATGCTCTTGATCTTCTTGAACCGATGACAAATATGTTTTGAGAATACTAGAGATCAACAAAAACAATGATATTTGAAGTTTTATAACGAAGAAGGATAATTTACAAGAGTGGTGGAACTTGGTAATTATAAGCAAGAGTCAAAAAGAAACAAAAAGTTAGTGTCAACATGCGATTCGTGTGGTTGCAGGTGGTTGGCCGTCAACTTTAGGTGTGGCCGATTAAAAACATAAGGGAAAGGTTGAAGTTTAGCTTGGGTTTTTCTTGTGGTTCCAATAATTGATTTTGTTAACAAATAAGTTAACTAACATTTTTTACAAGGAGAAACCATGTTACGTTTATGCAAACTACCAGACTATACCTGTAACTTCTCTAGAATTCATGTAATTTCTCAAGTGGAATCTAGACATACCACATGGACTATTCTTGTAATTAAGTCTAACCTTTTTTTTGGGAAAATGAAGTTGTATCGTTACAGTTATGTGATATAGGGATTGTTATTATTATTTTGGTAACGTGACGAATCGAACACAATATGCGTGAACAACATCAAATGACACTTGCTTCTACGAGGGGGACACTTAGGTTTTATATGGGAGTAATGGTAGTAGTGATGCATTTTTGTCTCTATGTTTTGATATTTGAAATCATTGCATGATCCCTGTGCGACGCGCTTGGTTGTTTTAGTAAGATATTTATGGAAACATATGTTAGGTGTTTTTTTAAAACTTTTCTTAAAAGTAATTATTAAAAAATGGCTATATAAACATATAATTTAAACTTGTTTCATATTTTGATTTTTATTTGCAATGGTTTTTACGTAGGTTTTGAGTTGATCTACGTTTCGACGTCTATTTTGTTCGATGTCGCGTCAAATATATTTCGTTTCCAATCGATGATGCAAAATCGAATTACTTTGCGTTTCGACGTAAATCAGTTCGTAAACAAGTTGAACCGGTCGTAGTCTATACTTTATTGGATCAGATACGACGTCGCCTCAACTCAAGACGGGTAAAAAACCAGTTAAATTAAAAAAAGAGTAAATTACCATTTGCATCCCTAACGTTTGTTCATTTTAACCATTTGCATCCCTGTGGTTTGAAAATTATCATCTGACCCCTGACGTTTCATGTTATCTTCATTTGAGTCTATATTATTTTATTTTTATTTTCATTTGAGTACAAATTACTAACACCGTTAGTTTTCCTGTTAAAATTATTGTTAAAAAGACTAAACTACCCTTCATCACCACCATGACAACTAACCATCACCATTTTCACAACCATCATCACCACCTCCACAGCCCCATCACCACCTCCACAGTCCCATCACCACCGCAGCCCCATCACCACCACCGCAACCCCATCACCACCACCATAGCCCCATCACCACCACTGCAGCCCCATCACCACCACCGTAGTCCCATCACCAGCATCGCAGCCCTATCACCACCAATCGCAGCCCCATCACCACCACCGCAGCCCCATCACCACCACCACAG
>BJCM01201965.1:0-20434 GCA_018326385.1 Flaveria bidentis | reverse complement strand
GATAGAGATTGATGCTGAGAAGACAAAGAAAAGAAGAACAAGCCAAAGATTGAAGACTGAAGACAATGTAAATCTTAGGGAGAGTATTGTTAGAACACTTAGAAGATTAACATTTAGTCTTTTATTGTCTATTTTATATTTTGTACTAGTATAGGGACTAGTTTTGTAAATTGTTAATTCCTTAGTTTCTAGTATAAATAGCTTAGACTAGAGTAGAATTAAATGAGGGTGAGTTTTTGTTGTTAACTGCTTTCTTACTCTTGTAATTCTCTTTGCTATATCAATGAACTGTGAATTTTGTTGATATTGCTTGATTTGATTACAATTGTTTGTGTCTTTTTTTTGAATTGTTTACATAAATCATTACAGATTGAATCAATTGATCCTATCAAAACATTTAACACACCACACATAGGTCATTAATCAAAACATTTAAACATAAACAAACATAGATAATCATTAATTACATTAATGCAATACTTAATTCAAGAACAAAAGTTTTAAATACAAAACACCTAATCATTACTTTTGCCTTGATCTGTCATCTCTTCAGCTTGAGGAGCTGAGGATGAGGCTCCTTGATCTTGATTTCTCTTGGTACGCCTCTCCTTCGCTGATGGGTTTGAGGCTGACGCAAATGCATCACCTTCACGATCATCCTCATCATTATCATCTCCTCCATGTCCCTTTCCACTTCCTCCTGCTATCTCGTCATCACCATCATCTTCCTCATATTTATCTTCATCCTCATCATCATCATCATCATCATCATCATCATCATCATCATCATCATCACCATCATCATCATCACCATCCTTAATCTTTAACGGCTCACTTTTTGATCCTTTGAGCTTCAGCAAAATCCTTTTGTTCTTCTTTTCTAGTCCTTCAATCCGCTTTACTGAAGCCATCACCAGCTTATTTTGACTCTTGAGTGTGTGGTGGGCTTGGCCTAATGCTCTCTCGTACTAAGCATTCTTCTCACTCAGCTAAGAAATTTTCTTTGCTTGAGCTGCATTCACTGCCATCAGCTGATTGATCTGAGTAGCCCTCAGATCATCAGTAGCAATAAGCTTCAGCACCATCCGGTTCAGGTTAGCCAGCTGCTCCTCTAACCCGACCATGGGTAGAGTAGGTCCAGGTGTGAATGTGGATTAGGTGGAGGGACCAGCTTGGTGAGTGGTTGTGGTAGTGGTGTATGTGGTGAAGATGGGAGGAGGGATTACAGATGAGTAGGTGTATGAGTGGTGTATGGAGTAGTGGGTGTGGTAGTGGGTGTGGTAGTGATGGTGGCTGTGGCAGTGGTGGTAGTGGGTGTAGGGTGTAGATATGGCTTTGAAGATCCTCGATCTTCTCAAAAAGGCTAGAATCCCATTAAAATCGGACACGTTCTGAGTAGAAGCATCTGAATGAGCACAGATGTTGTGCTTCATGCTCATGGTCCATCTATCAGCCAAGTTGTTGAAACACAAGAAAAATAAACATTAGATTTCTGTATGGCCTACAACTGAACTTAGTGATATACTACACCATGCGGTTGAGTCCGTCGTGCAACTGAACCCATACGCATGATTCATTTGTGCAATTGAATCGTGCGCCTGGCTCAATCGTGCGACTGAAGTTCATTAGCATGACCATTCGCATCCAACACTGTTGAATACCCTAGATTTGAATCCTTGTTAAAACTTTATATTAAACTTCATGTTTAGACTAATTTGACTCGCAGGGACTCGAAATAGCACTTAGTGTCTTTTAGATCAACTTTTATGTCCATTTAGGTGGTCTATTTTAGGGTTTAGTCTCAGTTCTAGATTTTTAACATGATTAAGATGTTCATATGGATCGATTTCAGTCGCCCAGTACCTGTAGATGAGTAGAATAACCATTAGAATCACAATCAGTAGGTAAAAACGGGCAAATGAAATTTGGGTAGAGTTTCTGTGAGTATAGGTGATTTCAGAGAACTTTGAAGGGTGGAAAGGCTTATGACTGACTGACCCCCTATTTATACTATTTTATATTTCATTCGTGCGACTGGACCCATACTTATACTTCAGTCGTGCGACTGAGCCCATACTCATGCTTTAGCCGTGCGACTGGGGTTCAGTCGTGCGACTGGGGTTCAGTCATGCGACTGGCTCATACTCCTTCATCCATTCATACGATTGGTTTAGTCTTGTGGTCCAATCGCATGGTAGTCCAATACTTATCATCCAATCGTGTGGCTGGCTCATACGTATGGTTCAGCCGTGCGATTGGCTCATCCTTATGCTTCAATCGTACGATTGGCTCATACTCATGAGCTTGAACTCATACACTTTTGTTGATACATGTGTATCTAGTTTATGAGCTTAAATGTAAAACTCTTTCATGTCTTACACATATGTAATAAATTGGTCCAATGAAATATAATATGTGATTGATGTTTATTCATGTTTATTTAATTCATATTATTATTGTGTTAAACTATAATTATATGTATGAACATATTATATAGGTTTGAGGTTGTTGTACATGATTCTTAATCAATAATAATTAAGTAATGTGTTCAACATAGTCGGATGAGTATTCATGCTAATGGCCCATACTTATGGACCATACGCATGAATACATCATGCTTATGGACGAGTCGCACCACTAAACCAGGAGACTAGATCAGTCGTATGATTGAGACATAAGATTGACTCAGTCGCACGACTGAACCTTTAGTCGTGCATATGGATCAATTGCATTATTCAATTGCACGACTGAACCATGTTAATGGTTCAGTCGTACAAATGGAAACCCCTAACATATATATACCACTTAATTCGTGGAAAAACATAACAATTCGAAACAATTGAAGAAAACTTGATATTATCAAGAACCCTAACCATCCAGAACATCCAAGAAAGCCTGACCAAGTTCATAGTTCGTTCCTGATCGATTCCTACTCGTTCATAGCGTTTAGTTTCAATCTTATATCGATCGGGTTAACGTTCTCACTGATTGGATCGCCAGTCAAATAGGATTCCGCACTATTTGATTCGGTATAAATGAAAAATCTGTTAGTATTCTGTACGTACATAGTCCTGACAAGTGGTATCAGAGCTTTGGCTCTTGATTTTGTGTTTGATTCAATTAGATTTGTGTCAAAACTCACATATTAATTCAAAAAATCATCTTTTTGAGTCCACAGGTGTTTTTCGATGTTTCCAGACATTAAAGTTTAAGTTTTTCATCATACGGCAGATTAGGGTTTCTGGGTAAATCATATTTCATGTCTAAGTGCCAAAAGTTTGATTTTTTCAAACACAGCAGCCTTCAGTCGCACGAATAGCTCATTCGTGCGATTGAACTCATTCGTATACTCCATCTGCACGACTGAACTCAGTCGTATCCTTCTTTCGCACGACTGAACAACTTCTGTCGTTTACTCCATTTGGCATGTTCAGACGTACAACTGAATCCAATCGCACGATTAAATTCATTCGCACTCTTCATTTGCACGAGTGATCCATTTGTATTTTCCATTCGCATGATTGAAGTTGTCCTATTCTCCAACTACATAGTCTATACAAATGGAAGATCAGTTTTTTGCGTTTACTGCCGAGAAGGACTCACGCATCCAGAACCTTCTGCTTCCAGAGAATGAGATAGGAAATCACAATAAACCACCAAAGCTTATAACGTTAGATGACTATCCACAATGGAAACAGCGGTTCGAGATTTACCTAAATGGAGTGGATCCCAATCTTTGGACTTCTATAGAGACTGGTTACACGGTACCATTCAGCGCATATGGAGTAAAGTTGACGTTGAGTGGAATGAGCGAGGCTCAGAAAATACTCTTCAATGCTGAGATGAAAGTTTATGCCCTGTTGACTCAGTCAACCCCAAAAGACATCTTTCACCAGTTTTCTGAGAAGAAGCAGGCCAAAAAGCTATGGGAGGCATTAGAGAAGAAATATGATGGAAACGCGACGTTAAAGGCAATGAAGGAAAAGGCTCTCAAGAAGGAGTTCGATAACTTCTCTTCAATAAGAAACGAGAGCATAGGTGATATTATTGACAGATTCTATCATCTAATAAGTGAGCTGCACACTCATGGCATAACCACATCAGTGGAAGACAAAGTTTCAAACTTTGCTAGTGGTTTGCCTAACAAATGGGACTCATTTGTGTCTAACCTGAGACAGATTGACATTCTTGCAACGTTAGACATAAATGATTTCATCTTGAGAGAGGAAGAACTGAGGATGAAGTATAAGTCGAAGAAAGGATCCTACGTTCAGAATTGTTCACTCTACAACTCAGTTCCCACTCCAACTGGTTCAGGAGCACCACTACAAACAACGTCTGTGTCCAGTTCCGCGACTCCTTCCCAAACCACTACTTCAAGACAAGAAATGTCTGGGTCATCAGGGACTCAATACATAGTGCCTGAAGTCAATATTATGAAGTTGAAGACTGAGAATCTCGGGAATATCACAGTGGAAGTTGCAAAGGAGCATATGGATCTTCTAGCAGCAGTGGTTCAATCGTATGAAGGTTTAGTTGCTGGGAGGATGAGAAATTGTCATCTTGCAGATGAAAACTACGAGCAGGTTGACGAGAACGAGCTGGAAAAAATGGACATCATGTGGGCTCTAGAAAGTGCAGTTAGACAAGCTAAAAATTTTGTGAAGAAGACGGGGTAGAATCTAGTAGCCACAAAAGATACGACTTTTGGTTTCGACAAAACCAAGATCACCTGCTTCAATTGTGGTGAAATGAGGCATTTTAAACATGAATGTGTGAAACCCAAGAGAAACTGGAAATGGTAACCCATTTCCTACTTTCAACCTCATGACAAAGACATGGTTGGAACTAGTTCTTCAAATAAAGAGACTAAAGCACTAACTACTCAAGGTGATGAAGGAAAAGACTGGTCCTTCCAATTTGTCTCTCCTAGAGAATCAAACATTGCATGTGTCAAAGCATTGGATAATGGGTCTGCCAGTGAAGGTGAGATTGCAGCTGAGCAAGCTATGTCAGATTCAGAAGAAGCTGTGAACGTGGTAAATCACGTGATTGAGGAAGAGCTCAGAGCAACAACTTCAGAATCTCCAACAACAGAAGAGTCTAACTCTGCATTGATGGCTGATTCAACTGACTCCTGACAAGTAAGTTTCTTAGATCATTATTTAATAAACATGCTTGTTCTGAATGTGAAAAATTTCAGAAAAGCATTGATCTAAAATTTCTAGGTTATTAGAACACAATGATAATTTAGTAAATGACTTACAACTCTGCACTGAAGCTAATCATATAGTAAAACAAAATGAGTGCAGTTTTAAAGAAAAGATAGAACTTTTGGGTAAACAACTAAGGGAAACTGAGTTTGTTGCCTTAAATCAATCTAATGATATAAAGTTTTAATTAAATTCAATAGAAGAAACCAAAAAGGAGAAAGCAGTTTTGGAAGTCGAGGTTAATTCTTTAAAATAAAAATAGTTGGGCTAGTTCTTCTCACATAGTACAGAACTTAGTGAAAGAACGAAACAACAGGGAAGGTTTGGGATAGAAAGTAGTGCCACCACCACATGAGATCATTTTAAATACAAAATTTAGACCTATTAATAACAACCCAATTAAGGATCATATGGTTTCTACTCCTCCAGTTAGTGATCTTGATTCCACAAGTAAGCCTGTGAAATCTAACACTAAACAAAAGGAGTCTACTTTAAAATCAAAAGGCAAGATGCCAGTTGAATTTGGATGATGCATTTAAAAGGGTTAATGTAAGGTCAGGTTCACCAACATCCATTTCAAAACCCAAACTGACTAAACCAGTTAACCACAAACATGTTAATCATCAAAGTCCAACCAAAGTACAAGTTAAAGATGTTCAAAATGTTAAAACAATTAATTTTATTAATAAAGATAAAGCATCTCAAAGAGCAGTGACAAAACCAAACTAGACACACCTCACACCATCACAAAACTCAACTTCACATAAAAGTTTTCTTCAATCTGTAGAAGCAAGATCTTGCTACAATTATGGAAAACGAGGACATATTTCTACTAATTGTCCTTACTATCAAACGCCCACAAAGAAAATTGAACTTTATGATACAAAACCAAGCTTTTCTAAAATAAGATCTAACACTCCACCTAAGAGTGTTAGTGAACCTAAAGTTCAAACCATAAGTCAATCGCCTGTTTACCACAAACAGGCCTTACACAAAACTGGCTTATGGAAAAAAAATCAAGTATAGTATCTGATGGTGAGAACGATAAGAAGAAAGATATGCCCTCATCCTCTAAAGGACAGTGGGTTGAGTTTATGATGTGTGATTCCTCTGGGTCACCCAAGCCAGTTAAGGCTTGGGTCCTAAATCTGAACTAACAAGTTTCTTTAACTGTGCAGGGTGTCCGTTACAGCGCTATCACTAATACCAGGATTATTGATAGTGGGGCATCCAAGCATATGACAGGGAATCCGTCCCTCCTTTTAAATGTCAAACAAATCAAAGGGGGCATGTTTCATTTGCTGGGAACAAAGGAGGATACATCACAGCACAAGGCGAAGTGGGAAACGAGAAAGTCAAGTTTGACAAGGTCAACTACGTTCAACAACTACAAAACAACTTACTTTCAGTCTCCCAGAACTGCGATAAAGGATTCAAAGTTGTATTTGACAACAAGAAGTGCTACATGTTGAAGAAGACTATGTGATTGAGGAGGATAAGGTTCTTATGTCAGCTTTAAGATATAGCAACCTGTATGTCTTGGATCTATCAAAAGCATTCACAATTGATCACACAGTTCAATGCTTCTTGTCAAAGGCAAGTGAGAGGGACTCAGTCTCATTGCATAGGAGAATGGGACACATCAATCCTAGGAAGATGAATCATTTGATTCCGAATGATCTAGTGAATGGTGTAAATGTCAAGAACTTCTAGCTTCCAGACTTCTGCATAGCATGTAAGAAAGGGAAACAGACCAAGAAGGCTCACAAGGCAAAGAAAGTTAATTCTATTGATATGCCTCTTGAAATTCTGCCCACGGATCTGTTTGGCCCGATTAGCACAAAGAGCATTGTTGGAGATCTGTATTGCTTTGTAATAACAGATGATTACTCAAGATTCTATTGGGTAATGTTTCTAAAAGGAAAATCAGAAACTTTTGAATCATTCAAACATCTGATAACTACATTGGAATCACTCTACAAGCTTAAAGTTAGGCATATTCGAACAATGGCACTGAATTCAAGAATAAGTGGATGGAGGCATACTATAGAGAAAGAGTAATTGTTCATCAATTCACCTCTGCCTACACTCCACAGATGAAAGGTGTAGCTGAAAGGAAGAATCAAAGTTTGATCGAGACTACCAGAACAATGCTAGCTAACTCGAAACTGCCTATTCAATTCTGGAATGAGGCAGTGACAAATGCTTGTTACATGCTTAATCGAGTCTTAATGGTCAAACAACATGGAAAAACATGTTATGAACTACACCAGCGACGTAAACCCAACCTGGAGTATCTAGAACCGTTTAGCGCACCATGCATATTGTTGAAGAAGACTCAGACTAGGAAGTTCAGCGAAAAGGCAAAAGAAGGGATCTTTCTCGGATACAGCATCAGACAAGAGAGTTTACAACAACTCAATGGGTCAGGTAGAAGTGTGGTGCAATGTTAACGTTCAATGATACACCATCCCCCCCAACTGGGAAAGGACCCTCGTTCTACTTTGACTATGATGGATTCTTTAAATCCTTCAATCTGCCACCTTCACATACTGATGACGAGCTTTCTGCAAGGATGATGTATGATGTTCTAAACACTCCTCGACCAGACTCGATATCAACTGCTCCTTTAGATGATACTTCTAGCCCTTCAGGGGGAGACCTTGAAGTAAGTGAGTCTTCATCTAATAATGAGTCAGTTGAGACTGCTAATATGGACCAGGAGGAATAGGTTCCCACCAATGAAAGTACACAAGCATCAAATCCTGATGCCTCTGACACTTCGGAACCTCATACTCCAACAGCTACAGATCCTGAACCTAAGTTTTACAATCTGGATAATGAGGTGGTGGTTCCAACAACTCCCGGATCTCGGCTAAACGTTTATCATCCCTTGGACATTGTCATTGGGGATGTTCGATCAGGAGTACAGACCAGAAATCAGTTGTACTCAACTGATTATGCCTCGGTAATGGAAAAGGGATATCTTCACGATGGTGCTTATCGATGTTTAGTGTCTTAATTTGAGCCAAAATATGTGAGTGAAGCATTAAATGATGACGCATGGGTCAGTGCAATGCAAGAAGAACTCCTACAGTTCAAGAAGTTAGGAGTTTGGACCCTTGTGGACAAACCAAAAGGTGCTAAGGTGATTGCCACTAAATGGGTGCTGAAATGCAAGAAAGATGACCAAGGGGTCATAATCAGGAATAAGGCCTGACTTGTAGTTCAAGGATTTCGACATGTTGAAGGCATAGATTACAATGAAGTGTTTGCACCACTAGTAAGGATGGAAGCAATACGTATATTTCTAGCCTATGCATCCTACATGAATATTAAAGTCTATCAACTAGATGTGAAAAGTGCATTCCTTCATGGTAAAATCCATGAGATGGTCTATGTGAGTCAACCCGAAGGATTTAAGGATCCTTATCATCAGGATAGAGTTTACAAACTGGACAAGGCTCTTTACGAGCTCCATCAAGCCTCTAGAGCCTGGTATGAGAAACTCTCAACTCATCTTGTGAAACACAGTTTTCGCAGAGGAGTGATTGACTGTACATTGTTCATCAAAGAAAAAGATGGGGATTTACTGCTGGTACAGATTTATGTTGATGACATAATCTTTGGTTCCAAAAACGAAGAATTATGTAAAGAATTTGAATCTATAATGAAAGCAGAATTTGAGATGAGTGCCATGGGGGAGATGAAGTTCTTTCTCGGCTTATAGGTGGATCAGACACCAAAGGGAATCTTCCTACATCAGACGAAGTATGTAGGCGATATCCTCACTCGATTCGACATGGAGAATGCTTCAGCAGTTGGAACTCCACTTGCCACGAACCATGACGTGGAACCTAACGAAAATGGTGATCTGGTTGATGCCACCATGTACAGAGGCATGATCGGATCTCTCATGTATCTCATAGCCTCGCGTCCTGATATCATGTACGCAACGTGTCTTTGCTCCAGATATCAGGCGAAACCAAAAGTAAATCATCTCATCGGGGCCAAAAGAATTTCTCATTATCTAAAGGGTACACCAACACTCGAGTTGTGGTATCCTCATGATGATGACTTTGAGTTTACAGCATATAGTGATTCGGATTATGGTGGTAGCAAAATGAATAACAAGTCAACATCAGCGGGATGTCAGTTCTTTGGTAAACGGTTAGTCACCTGGTAGTGTAAGAAGCAGACCTCCATTGCTCTGTGAACATGTGAAGCTGAATATGTTGCTGCTGCTAGTTGCTGTTCATAAATAATTTGGATTCAACAGTAAATGCACGACTACGGTTTGCAATTTTCTAACACTCCTATTTTTGTTGATATTTCTGCTCCTATTGTTGTAACAAAAAATCTGGTCCAACATCCTAAAACTAAACACATTGGTATTAAGAATCACTTTATACGTGACTATTTTGAAAAGCAATTAATTAATGTTGTTAAAATTAATACTTACTTTCAACACGCTGACCTCTACACAAAAGCATTTGACAAACCTAGGTTTTTTTTATCTTTTAGAGGTTAATGGCATAAAAAAGAAAAGTGATGTGATTCAAGAAGACGAAAGTTCGTAGTCCGACCAGTGTATTTATTTTATTTTATTTTATTTTCTAGTCTATTAAAATCCAAAAACACAAAAAGATTTTCGGTTTTAGAATTTTAAGGGGAGAATAGTTTAGTCAAGTATTTAATTCGTGCAGTATTTAATTACTTAAAAAACGATGGGGGAGGGCAGCTTAGCTAATAGAAATGAAATCAAATCTGTGATTCTGATTCATAGTCTATGGAAAATGATAGTACATAGGGAACGAATTGGTTGGGACTTCAAAACTAGTGTGCTCAAAATGCGAAATTCAAAGTACAAGTCTGAGAAGTCTAAGCACAACTAAAGAAAAATGATAGTTAAACTAGTTTGCTACTGAGGTAACATAGAGAAAGTACATCTAGAGGTTTCTAGTTCATTATATGATGTGTCGGTAGATTCAACACAATAGATGAGTAGACTTCATTGGTGAATTAAAAATTCAAACTAATGTGTTCAACTTGCTGTGGGTTCTTATCTTATCCCTGGTTAACACAATCAATGCATTTCTATTAAGGGGTGACGAGCAAAATAAACACCACAACCGTGTGCGGATGACCATAAATATGAGCAAATCACATGTAAAACCTGCTAAAAGCAGTCAAGCTAATGACTAATGTTGTTGGTGCGTTGTGTGCAAAAGAAAAATAAATGCTATAACAAGAAGATAGGTTGTGTGTCTCTCTGTTGTGCGGTGACACTGACCTGAGGATAAGCATAACCTAAATATTCTAGAATTCATTGTTGTTTGTGCCTCTCAGTTGTGCGATGGCACTCACCTGAGGCTTGGCATCTCTTTGAAAGCTCTTCGAATAGTCTCTTCTTTTCAAATACCCATAGACCGCTCAAAAATCTTCTGAGGAATGTTGATTACCATATATGTGTGGGATCCACAAATGCTTGTTGAAATAATTAAACCTAACTTCATCACCATTGTAAGTCAAAAGTCTGTGCATGGATTTAAGGGGACAAAAATACTGACAATCATCGTGACTGTAATTCTTGAAAGTCAAAATCATTATGTGCATCTTATAGCTTTAGTATGATTTATTGAAAGTGCTAATGACTCTCAAACAAAACAAGAATATAGCATCAAGTGCATAGTAATAAGGGGTTCCCAAACGATTCTGTTATACCTATATGATTCCATAATGAATCGTTCCAGAAATGATCTAATCAACTTGAAGTTGTTCTGCTCAAACCCAAAACAACAAAATTATTCTTGTTTCTTTCAAATTTCTAAGTTATTTTCTATTTTCTAGTCGTTTGTAGGATTAATCGTCGGACTATACAACTGGATGTACTCTGTGAATCACCTACTAAAATGGGTCACTTCTGAGGTGACCAATAAGTGCTAAATTAAAAAAAGATCACGTCTGAGGTGATCAATTGGTTTTTAAACTAAAAGGATCACTTGTGAGGTGATTAAATGGTGTTAAAAAGTCATAATGTTTATCAAATGTTAATATTTTAAAGGGTTGAAAGTGTAAAGGGTTCAAACTCATAAGTATGAGCCAATCACACGATTGGACCATAAGTATGATCCAATTGCACGATTGGACCAGAAGTATGAGCCAATCGCACGATTGAACCATAAGTATGAGCCAGTCACACGACTGGACCATGAGTATGAAACAACCATGCAATTGGACTACAAGAATGAACAAATCGTACGAATGGATCAAGGAGTATGAGCCAGTCGCACGACTGAAGCATGAGAATGGGCTTAGTTACACGACAGGGGCATGAGTATGGGTCCAGTCATACGACTGAAAATTAAGATGGTATAAAAAGAGGGGTGATTCGGTCGCATTTCTCACCACCCTTCAAAGATACTAAAACCCCTCATACGTAGATACTCTGCCAAAATCTCGTTTCACCTTGATTACTTGCTGATTGTGTTACTAAACGATTTGTCATTCATCTACAAGTATTGTGAGATTGGAATCGATCTAAATGACCAGTGAAATCAAACCCTAACTAACTTAATCGACTAAAATCAAGAAATCAGTTAAAACGACTCAAATAGACCACTTAAAAGGACAAAATCGTTGATTTAAAGGACATTAGGTGCTATTTAGAGTGTTTGCGAGTCAAATAAGCCTAAACACGACATCTAACATTAAGATTTGACCAAGATTCGAGGTCGGAGTGTCAAATATAACTATATGCGAATGGACACTGCGAATGAACTTCAATCGCACAATTGAGCCAGACGCAAGATTCAATCGCATGATTAAATCATTCGATGACTCAGTCGCACGACTAACTCAACCGCATGGCTTAACACACGACTAAGTTCAGTCGCAAGCTCAATCGCACGACTGAACTCAACAGCAGGCTCAATCGCACGACTGAATTCAGTCGTATGGTTCAATCGCACAATTGAAATAGTTGATCTAAAACAGTTTAAAATTCAATTGCCATCTCCTATACACAACTCTAATGTTTATGTTTCGTGTGTTACATCAATATGGCTGAGAGATGGACTATTAGCACTAAGCACAACATCTGTGCTCATTTGGATGCCACCACTCAGAATGCTTCTGAGTTCACAAAGATTATTGCCTTCCTGCATAGATCGAGGATCTCAAGGCTATTTCTACCCCATGCACTCCATACCGATCTAGTCAGCAGGCATTCTGGGAAGGTGCCTCAGTTGAGCGATCAGTTGAGCCTTACTATATCCGAAGCTTTATCTTTGGACAAGACATTGAGATCACTTAAGACGACCTGAGGAGGGTCTTGGATCTGGGGGAAGACGGAGCACATCCAACAAAGCTTCATCCCTTAACTGTTGATGGATTCTTTCTGAGGATCAAGTACGCTGGTGACATTAATGTCGGCATACTGAACAAGAGCTACATGTGCCCTCAGTTCAAGTATTTGGCACATGTGATCCTCAAGTGCATAGCCTCCAGGTGTGGAGGATTTGATGAGATGTCTGACCAAATCCAGAATGCATACATTGCACTGGTACTGAATCACCCATTCAGTTTCTCAAGCATGCTCTTCTCGTATCTGATAGAGAACATAGAGGCCAAGGGGAAGGAGGGGTTTTGCATGTACCCGATATTTCTACAGATGATCATTGATCAGAAGCTTCCTTCCCTACCGAAAGCGAGAGAGGATGCGATTGTTTTAGAGATTATGGATGATACGACACTGGGTCGCATGAAGGTGTACTTGGGAAAGCAAGTAAAGCCCCCGGTCAGGAGACTGTTTGGCCATCTGGCCTATGAGGATTACATGGCGACCTCTCGTAAGAAGTGGCATCACGATGATAGTGATTCTGATATTGAGCCCATCATGGCCACCATAGACGAAGTCGACGACGACGATGATGACCATGATGATGGTCATGGTGGGGGAGATGTAGGTCCCAATTCTTCACGGGCCACCGACACTTCTACTATATCTTCACCACCTCCACCTAGTACTTCTTCTGCTCCAGGTGGGTCTGCGCAGGCTACTATCCACCCGGACTTTCTGGTTGATGAAGATGAGGAGTCAGATGATGATCCGTTAGTGAGGACTATGGGGAGCCGGGTTGTGGCCACCGACAAAGGGATAGAGGCGGTTGGAGGACGCCAGGCTGAGTCGAGGGGTGTTGTTGATGATGTTACTAATCCTACATACATCCTTGACCAACCCATCAGCCAAGGGGGAGCGCCTATTTTTAAGGGCTCCAAGAAGAAGAGAATGGCCCATCCCCACGGGAAGAAGAGCAAGAGGCCTAGGATTACTTTGATCACATCTTTTTCCACAGCCACAGCCACCACCACTGCTACAGCCACCACCACCACCACTCCTCCCACTACCACTATCACTCCTCCCATTACCACTATCACTCCTCCCATCACCACTACCATAGCCATTCCATCATATCCCACTCCGATTTCACCTCCCATATTCACCACATCAACTATTACCACCACCAGTCACCAAGAAAGTCCCTCCACCAACTCTATATTCGCAACTAGACCTTCTTTACCCCATATCGGGTTAGAGGAACAGCTGACTAACCTCAATAGCATTTTGCTAAGGCTGCTTGCCACTAATGAGCTAAGGGCTACTCAACTACACAAGATGATTGAGATTAATGCAGCTCAAGCAAAGAAGATCGTAGAGCTCAGCGAGAAAAGTGACCAATATGAGAGAGCTCTAAGCCGAGCCCACCATACACTTACAAGTCAAAATGAGCTAGTGTTGGCTTCGGTGAAGAAGATAGAGGAGCTTGAGAAGAAAAACAAGAAGATACTACTAAAGCTCAAGGGATTAAAGAGCAAGCCTTTAAAGATAAAGGATGGTGATGATGATGGTGATGATGATGATGACGATGATGATGATGATGATGATGATAAGGATGAAGATGATTTTGAGGAAGATGTTGAGGAAGGAGGACCGAGCGGAAAAGATCACGGGGATGATAATGATCAGGAAAGTGATGCATCTACATCAGTCTTAAATCCCCAAGCTCAGGAGAGGCGCACTAAAAGAAACCAAGATCAAGGAGCCTCATCCTCCGCACCTCCTACTGAAGAACCAACTAATCAAGACAAAAGTAATTATTAGATGTTTTTGTGTTTTAAAACTTTTGTATTATATATTACATTAATGTAATTAACAATCATCAATGTTTGTTTATGTTTAAATGCTTTATATGATGACTTATGTGTGATGTGCCTAATGTTTAATCAAATTGATGAAGCTCAACAAATAAACGAATATGATGTCGAAACTCTTCAGCAAGTTAAGACTCAACTTACAACGATTCTTGACTTGCAAGGGATAGTCTGGAGATCTGTGAGCTACACTCCTGAAGAGGGAAATTATTCATGATGCAACTGATGAACAGCTCGCTGAAATATTCATGCTGAATCCTGACGAGCTGGTCAAAGACACTCCAGAAGTTGATGTGGCAAGTGACGATGAGCTGAATGATGTAGATGAAATAGAGATAGAGGATGTCACTACTGAGCATTATCCATAGTACGCTTATCTGGAAGGACATGTTATCCCCAACATGGGTGAAACATTTGACAGTGGTACTTTTGAGAAGTTGGATGAAGTAGAGAAAGAAAGAGAGAAAGAAGAAAGCACAGCCCAAGCTTCGAGCGCTAATGTTAACTTAAAGAAAGCTGAATGGCAGCTTGTTTTGCAGAAATGAAAGCCTAACGCGCGCCACCAAAGCAAAATGCTTACACAAAGCTCTTCAAAGTCAAACGTCATCAGAAGGTTTCTGGCAAGATCATAGCGTGGGCGTATTTTGAGGACTTAGGAGTCTGTAAAAGAGAGAGAAGGGGATCGAGTACTTCAGATATCCTTATGATCTGAAGACTCTTCTTGGTTTTGAGCTCAACCGTCTGGCATGTTTAGATCTTATATATGCAAATCCGAGGAAGATGACAGGATGGTTCGAGGCTGTGTTGAAGAAGGAATACCCACTAGGTGGGTAAACTTCAAACCTTAATAACCGAATAGGTGCATCCGTAGGTCTGAAGTGGACCCTATATCTGAGAAGCCTAAAGTGGTGCTGAAGTGGAGTCCCCCGCGCACGATGTCAAAGATTCCCTTACAAGAAATGCCTCATGACTTCATTCCACACTTCAAATGGTGGTATTACGATTAGCGAACGAGCGAAGCAGTCATAGTGCTAAACAGAAATGGAAAGATTGATACTATCCGGGTATTTGACCTAATGTGGCTTACAAACTTGTCAGCTGAAGATGTCTACACATTATACAAGTGGCTACTGTTCTATGACACGCAGGACATTGTACAAGCTCTCCAGTTCCACATGTGATAAGACTCTGCTTTGTATTTGACATACATGCAGGAGTTACAAAAGAGAAGAAGTACAAGAAGTTCCAAGAACATGTGAAGAGTGTTAGACGATAGAGGAAACTAGGTCCAAGGGGGAGTTTGTAGATACATGTGTACCTAGTTTATGAGCTTAAATGTAAAAGTCTTTCATGTCTTACATATATGTAATGAATTGGTTCAATGAAATATAATATGTGATTGATGTTTATTCATGTTTACTTAGTTCATATTATTATTTTGTTAAAGTATAATTTATATGTATGAACATATTATATAGGTTTGAGGTTGTTGTACATGATTCTTAGTCAATAATAATTAAGTAATGTGTTCAAAATAGTCGAATGAGTATTCATGTTAATGGCATATACTTATGGACCATACGCATGAATACATCAGGCTTATGGACCAGTTGCACGACTGAACATATGGATCAATCACATGATTCAGTCGCACAACAGAACCACGCTAATGGTTCAGTCGTACGAATGGAAACCCCTAACCTATAAATACCACTTAATTCATGCAAAAACATAACAATTCAAAACAATTAAAGAACACTTGATATTATCACGAACCCTAGTCGTCCAGAACGTCCAAGAAAGCCTGTCCAAATTCATAGTTCATTCCTGATCAATTCCTACTCGTTCATAACGTTTAGTTTCAATCTTATATCAATCGGGTTAATGTTCTCACTGATTGGATCGCCAATCAAATAAGATTCCGCATTATTTGATTAGGTATAAACGCAGAATCTGTTAGTATTCCATACGTACACGGTCCTAACAATTTTCAAACACTTTAAAATTTTAACTTTTGATATAAAACATTTTGCCCTTTGATCATTGTGTTGAATCTACCAACACATCATATAATGAACTAGCAACCTCTAGGTTTACTTTCTCTATGTTACCTAAGTAGCATATCAGTTTTACTATCATTTTTCTTTTGTTGTGCTTAGACTTCTCAGACTTGTCATTTGAATTTCATATTTTGAGCAAATTTGTTTTGAAATCCCAACCAATTTTGTTCCCTGTGTAAAATCATTTTCCATTAACTTTGAATCATAATCACAGATTTGATTTCATTTCTTGCAGCTAACATGTCCTCCCCCTCGTTTTTTTAAGTATTTAAATACTGCAACGAATTAAATACTAACCTAAAACTATTCTCCCCCTAAAATTCTAAAACCGAAAGTCTTTGTGTTTTTGGATTTTAATAAGCAGGAAAATAAAATAAAAGAAAATAAAAATATAAAAAATAAAAAAAAGTAATTAATAAACTAAGAAACTAATTGTCGGACTAGAAACTGTCGTCTCCATGTATCACATCACTTTTCTTTTTCACGCCATTAACCTCTAAAATATATAAAAACCGCGGTTTGTCAAATGCTTTTGTCTAGAGGTCGGCACGTTTAAAATCAGTATTAGTTTTAACGACATTGATTAATTGCTTTTCAAAATAGTCATGTATAAAGTGATATTTAATACCAATGTGTTTTGTTTTAGGATGTTGGACCGGATTTTTGGTGACAACAATCGCAACAGAATTATCGACAAAAATAGGCGTGTTAGAAAATTGCAAACCGCAGTCGCGCATTTGCTGTTGAATCCAAATGATTTGTGAACAGCAACTAGCAGCAGCAATGTATTCAGCTTCTACTTCTTACATTGTAGGTGACTAACCGTCTACCAAAGAACTAACATCCCGATGATGTTGACTTATAGTTCATCTTGCAACCACCATAGTCCGAATCACTATACGTTGTAAGATCAAAGCCATCGTCATGAGGATACCACAATTTGAGTGTTGGAGTACCCTTCAGATAATAAAAGACTCGATTAACACCGATGAGATGATTTACTTTTGGTTTTGCCTGATATCTGGAACAAAGACACTTGGCATACATAATATCAGGCTAAAAGGCTGTGAGGTACATGAGAGATCCGATCATTCCTCTGTACATGGTGGCATCAACCAGATCATTATTTTCATCGGGTGCCACATCATGGTTAGTGGCAAGTGGAGTTCCAGCAGCCGAAGCATTCTCTATGTCAAATCGACTGAGGATATCTCCTACATATTTGGTTTGATGCAGGAAGATTCCTTTTGGTGTCAGATCCACCTGTAAGCCAAGAAAGAACTTCATCTCCCCCATGGCACTCATCTCGAATGCTACTTTCATTACAGATTTGAAATCTTTACATTATTCTTCGTTTTTGGAACCGAAGATTATGTCATCCACGTAAATCTATACCAGGAGTAAATCACCATCCTTTTTTGATGAATAGCGTGCAGTCAAGAACTCCTCTAGATTGATGGAGCCCGTAGAGAGCCTTATCCAGTTTGTATACTCTATCCCGATGATACAAATCCTCAAATCCTTCGAGTTGACTAACGTAGACTTTTTCATAGATTTCACCATGAAGGAATGCACTTTTGACATCTAGTTGATAAACTTTAATCTTCATGTAGGATGTAGAGGCTAGAAAGATACGAATAGCTTCCATCCGAGCCACCGGTGCAAACACTTCATTGTAATCTATGCCTTCGACTTGTCAAAACCCTTGAACTACAAGCCGAGCCTTGTTCCTAATTATGACCCCTCGGTCATCTTTATTACACTTCAGCACCCATTTAGTGCCAATCACCTTAGCACCTTTTGGTCTATCCACAAGGGTCCATACTCCTAACTTCTTGAACTGTAGGAGTTCTGCTTGCATTGCACTAAACCATGTCTTATCATTTAAGGCTTCACTCACATATTTTGGCTCAAATTGAGACACAAAACATCGATATGCACCATCGTGAAGATATCCTTTTTCCATGACTGAGGCATAATCAGCTGAGTATAGCTGATTTCGTGTCTGTACTCCCGATCGAACATCCCCAATGACATTGTCCAAAGGATGATAAACATTAAGACGAGATCTAGGAGTGGTGGGAACAACTACTTCATTATCCTGATTATGAAACCCAGGTTCAGTATCTATAGCTATTGGAGTACGAGGTTCTGAAGTGTCAAAGGCATCAGGATTTGACGCTTGTGAACTTTCATTTGTGGGAACCTATTCCTCCTGTTCCACATTCTTAGTCTCAGTTGCTTCATCATTAGAGGAAGAATCACTTACTTCAAGCTCTCCCCTGAAGGGCTAGAAGTATCATCTAATGGAGTCGTTTCTGTCGCGTCTGGTTGTGGAGAGTTTAGAACATCGTACATCATCATGGCAGACAGCTCATCATCAGTAGGAGAAGGCTGTAGATTGAAGGATTTAAAGAATCCATCATAGTCGAAGAAAAAGGAGGGTCCTTTCCTAGCTGGGGGGTGGTGTATCTTTGGACATCTACATTGCACCATATTTCTACCTAACCCGTTGAGTTGTTATAAACAATCTTGTCTGTTATGATATATCCAAGGAAGATCCCTTCTTCTACCTTCTCATTGATTATATAAATATCTATCAACAGTCACCTCATATATGAGGATTTTGTAAGGATTCATATAAGGCTGATGCAACCCAAAACATCCAAACAGTCTGTCCTGCATGAATGCACAAAGTGCTGAAGTAGAATGCTTTGGAAGTTTCACATTCTGCATTAAAAACATTCTAAGTGTGAAATATTCTGAAGCCATGACCAATATCTTCCCAAGACAAAAATGAAGTCTTCCAAAGTTTCAGAGACAAATTCTTCCGAAGCCAGTTTATGAAGACAGATTTCTTCCGAAGACTTTTGAGTACATGCTTTATCTGATGTACTTTTTACCATAAAGCTGGACCACCTTTCTGTTGCAACTCTTTTCACTCACCAACTTTCACAAGTTGGTGAAAGGTCCATGCTTTTGGTAAACTATATATTGAGATCTTGAGTCTAATTCTTTATACTTTATGTGCTTTTATTATTTTTGCAATATATTAGGATGTGAGCTATGGCATGTCATAGTCACTAGTCAAAAGGCAATCTACTTTTTGACTCTACATTGATTTTATTGTTGTCTAGATCATGTATCCAATTGATCTACAAAGTATGGCCAATTGTAGGATGTAGTATAAAGTATCTCAGGTCCCTTTTAATCATTAATCCTGCTATGCTTTGTAAACACTTATAAGGAACTTAAGATCAATATACATCATTCTTGAAAACCAAAACATTAGTCTTATATGTTATTGTTGTTCTTGTTCTATCTTTTTATTACTTGTTTTACTTAGTATCTTTTTATTACTTGTTTTACTTAGTATCAAGTGTTCTAAATCAACTCTCCTCATTGTGTGTTGTGTTGAAAGTGACCAACACCTTAAACGGTCCTACAGATTTCTATTCTATTTATAGGCTGACACATGCCTGTACAAAAAGACTAAACTACCCCTGACCTATACATCAAAGAACTAGTCTAAGTACAAAAGTATTCATTAACATTTCTTTTATTCATCCGCATTGACTAAACGGAAGTTGTGATCATCAACATTTCTATTTCTTCTTCAGCATTGGTGTTTGGTCATCAGTATTAACAAATGCAGATGAACAAACACTTATGCGCATTTGTTGCTGAACATCCGTATTAGTAAATACAGATGTAAAATGTACTTGTCAGCATTTGTTCGGCTATCAGCATTTGTTAATGCGGATATGGTAATCTGCATATAGAAAAATGGGTAGCAGATAGTTGTCTTCTTTTGTTGATGCAGATTCTTCATCCTCATTGGTTCTTGGACTTAGTGAGTTTCCAGTAGAACAACCATGAACCCACCACTTGAATTGACATTTATGATCCTTTCAGGCTCCAACAGAATTTATATGGGACCATATATAT
>BJCM01201964.1:0-14671 GCA_018326385.1 Flaveria bidentis | reverse complement strand
ATATACCCCATGAGGATGCACACAAGGGTTCAGTCTTTGTGATTGACCAGACGTATGGGGTCCTTGTCGTTTAACCCTAGATGAATTGCTTGGTGCTCTAGAGGGAGATTAAGCACATGATAGGACCTAGATGAAAACGAGAAGATAATAAAAGTACGAAACGAACGATGATGAAGATAATAAATATTATCTATGTGTACGTACGATGTGTGATCACATTTTTAAACCTGTTATGATTTGAGAGAAAGTAATGAACAGTTTTAAACGAAAGATAAAGTATGTTTTATTTTAAAACTAGAACTCACTCAGCAACACTGATTTTTATGTGTTTCCAGTTGGCAGGTAATGTTGCTGAGGATGGCACGGGGTGGCTACTTAGCTCTTTGGATGGCATCCATTTTTATAATGCTTTTGTGATGTAATGCAACATGTATTTTGTGATGTAATGCAACATGTATTTTGTGACTTGATAACGATGTATTGTTTTGCAAAAGATTTTATAATGAAATGAGATGTCTATTTTAAATGTACCGATGCGATGTTTTATGAAGTATAAATGTAAATATATGTTTTATGTACAATGATTGACCAGCTGTAAGTGTCCTGGGAACGGAGCCTTACAAAACTCATGTATTACACATTTGCAAATTTGAAGTTAACATATTTGAAATTTAATTATGAATAGTTATTAATTAATTAATAAATAGATATTATAACATTCATAATTAAGAGGAAAGAAAAGCGAGAAAACCAATTATTAGATGGTAGAATGATAACAAATATCTCGATCTATTTGTATTTATTAGTATATAGATTTGATATATACAACAATGTTATTTTACGATTATATATTTTAAAATTTATTATTTTAGAAAAACACAATAGTATTTAACAAATACAATAACTAACAAAAATATACAATAAACTGCATAATAGACACAATGACAAAATATGAGCTTAAATACATTAAAATTTTATTATCTTCTTATATAACAATATTGCACTCGCTTTAAAGATTAAAAATTACTCGTTTTTATGATGTAATTTTTATTAAAAAAATAATGTCACACATAAAAGTTATGAACGTTTAGAAAAAAATAAAGAAACTTGTAAAAAGTTAACATAAGTGTCTATTTCTAAATGACTAATCTAACAAACTTGTATTAGAGTAAACTGGTTAATAACTGTTTGTAACCGGTGGTTGCAAACCGGTTTTTTGTTTTGAAATCTCCAGCCGGTTTATAACCGGGTTTTTTTAACTACTAAATTTTTATTTACCCTTAACTAGCCATTGGGAACAACAATAGTTTTTCAATATGTACGTATACCTCCATATGTTAGTATGAATAGTTAGTGGTGATATTGGTTTGATCACAACAAAATTCTAGTTACCTCTCAAATTCAAAAAAGAAAAAGAAAACGTTAAAAAACGTAAAAACACTTAGTCACGTCTAACTCTCAAAACGCTCAATTTTAAGCTCATGTTTGCCAAAATTACACTGGTGTTGGTGCTTCTTCAAGAGACCCAACCGTGATGGATACTAGTAACAACTAAAACAAATAAATTTAGGTTCACTTTAATTAAAGCAAAATGTCAAACGCTTGGCCAAAGGCTAGATGCAAGAACTGTCACGTGTTTCTCAAATTCAAGTCCAACTCATCTTTGATGGCTCATTTGATATAAAATTACAAAGATATAGTTTCATATCACATGTTCATAAGACAATGTGTTCGGCGTCAAGTACTTCCTCATGAAGCATGAGGGACCTCACTAAACTTTATTCATTAGTTTAATAACTGAAAATACTTAACGAGCTTGTAGTACCACCACAAGCAATGAGCTCACGAGTATATTAATTGGAACTGATTTTTTAGCAAACAGGAGACTTGTTACATCAAATTTTAACTTTAGACATTTTGGATTGGTGGAAAGAAAAGAATGTCAATATCATGTTCTTCCCATGATAACCTATGAGTAAATCGTTCATGCTATATGATAGCTTTGAAATTGAATTTATATTCTTAGTTGCAGAGTTTTATCTATTTGATTGAAATATGCATTTGATTGAAATACCACTTGAACACGATGAAATATATACAGGATAAAACAAGGCTCAAAGGAGAACTCGTCAATAAAGAAGAGTTAGACTACGATGAACTAAAGGCGGGAATAACATATCCACTTTCTGAAGATGAACTGGCCTACGACAAATTTGTTCATTCAAGTAATCATAAGCTGAAGATTAAAAAAAATTAAACACAATCGACGACTCGATGACCAATAAATGCTTTGTTATTTTTCGAGTTAAAAAAAGTAAATTCAAATTTACAATCAATATTTGTGATTTCTAAAATTAAAACAAATCAATAAAAAATAAGGTTTATCGAGTTTATAATATGCGTTTAATGTTAAAATATTATTTAAGTAAGAAATATAAAAAAGACTAGTTTTCATGTCAGTTTATAATCTTACAAGTTAAACATATTAGGTTTTTTATTACACTAAAACCAGTTATTAGCCTAACCGATTTTTTAAAGCCTGAATATCTCTCAAAATAACCAGTCCGGTTTATTAACTGCATCTGGTTTGTTTATATTAACCGATTTGTGCACGGTGCACCTCTATATGCTAAAAACCATGGTGCCCCACATGCGCAAATATGTGACCGATAAATGCATCCAATAAAATTAGAAAAATCTACGTAGTGAAGTCATCAAACTTTAACATATTGTCATGTGGGGTAACAAGTTGTGTGGTAGGTAGGCTTGAAGCTAAATGCACAATTAAGCAATTGTTAAAACATCGTTGTATGTAACCTGTTCTAAACACTTTTTAATTTTAAATAAATAAAATAAAATAATAATATCATACTTGAATTAGAAAGGAGAAAACTCGATATCATCTTCTTATCTAAAGCAGTGGCGGGGCTTAATCAATTTTGTATAGAGGGTGGGGATAAAATTATTTTGTTTAGGCGGGTCGAACTCGATATTTATATAAATATTTACACTACCGGACTAAAAAGTTACACTATCAAACTAAAATTTAACATTACGGACGAAAAAATAGGAGGGGCGCCCAACTTCGCCACTGAATTCTAAAGAAAAGTTAGTGAAACATATAGAAGTTATTTACGTTTTAAAAATGACAAAACAAGATAACGTAAATAATAGTGTTATTACTCTTTTACCCCCCTCCTTGCTAAAACCAACCACAATTTTTTCTATTTGATTAAATATTTGATGGTCTAAAGTTTAGAAATTCCTAAACTCCTCATTAAATAAGAGAATAAGACTATATATAATGTCCTACTCATTTAATATATCAATAACAAACAATGTATAATAAATTATATATGTTGATACAAACGAGGTAAATTTTATTCGGAAGTTATTTATATTTTATGTATTATGATCGATATTTTTTTAACTTTAACCAAATGACATGAATGATGCGAGTGAACATAGATTGATAGAATTGAGGATTGTGTTGTGCATGAAGAACTATCAACCAATAAGTTTTTCCTACAAGTACATGCGTAGTAAGAAAAAACTTTTATGACCTATAAGTTGCAGATTATTTCTATATTAATATAAGTTTAGTAACATTTTGGTATTCATACGCATCTAGTTGCTAGGGGCATTAGTGAAAATGAACTTTAGTAAAGAACAATTGTGTATAGTAAACATGGTTGTAAAGATGTGAACACTAAAAGAGTTAAAAGAAATGATATCAACCATCATAGTTTTCTCAAGATTTGATCCTATCTTTTTTCAAGATTTTAAAGAAATGATATCAACAATCATAGTTTTCTCAAGATTTTGATCCTATCTTTTTTCAAGATATTGCAACCAGTTTTCCCAATGCTTAACACCGAGACAAACACTTAAAATCCGTTTAGAGTTTGGACACTCGAAACAATTTTAATATTAAAATTAAAAATCGATAAGAGGATCTATGATTGATCATTGTTCAACCGTATCATTAACTGTTATGTCTTCATTCATTTTTCAGTCTCTCACATCTTGGCTATTCTAACGGTGCTAGAAGTACATGATGTGTCTAGGTTGTGTGTATTTGTTGAGAATGTTGTTTGATATTACTCTACACTGAATTATTCTCCTACTATTATATATATTGTATTTGATATTTAATATAACCTTAAAAAAAATAGTATATCTGCAAATCATGCTTGTTTTTTAAAATGTTTTCTCGCACAATGAGTTTTAAAACAGAATAAAAGTAACAAAAACTTGTCAGTGTTCTAGATTTTCTCGAGTCTCGTTAACTTTTATTCTTTTCATAATTTATTAAGTAATAAAACTATAAAGAAATAAATCATTATTATAGAGAAGATAAAGTCAAAAAGCATACAGAAAAGGTCTCCTTTCCCAATACAAAAATCAAATTCCAATTATAAAAATAAAATAATAATAATATTACGCTTTCAACACACCACCATATACGCGGTCCATAATCCATATCACTCTACCGTATAAAACCCACCTCCACCCTTTAGGGTTTCAAACATTCACTCCTTCACAATTCTTCTGTATTTCACCTCAATTCCCCTTTTCCCATCTGGGTTCTAGTCAAAATCAAGATTATTTTCTGGGTTTTCACTCAAATTCAAGATCATTCTCTGGGTTTTCATCAATTTTGATCAAAACCCATTTCTCATTTCCAAAAAAAGCCCCATAAATTCCTGTAGTTCTGAGCTCAATTGAGTTCTGTTTTGTGATAATCCAAAAAAGCTTCAATTTGGTGCTTTACTGTGTGAGTTCATCATCGAAATTTGTGGGTTTTGTTTTTGTTGATGTGAGAAGAAGATGAGAACTGGTTATCAAGGATCATCGTCTCCGAATTTCACTAGCTTTGGTCGTTCGATTCTGAGTATGAAGCGTGATACGGTGGTTCATTCTGTAGATCATGAAAACCCAACTCTTGATACTGAAATTGATGCTTTTCAAAGGCAGGTAACTCAAAGGTTTCATGATCTATCTTTGGTTGATTCTCATGAACTTTTGTCTGTTGCTTGGATTTCAAAGCTCCTTGATGTTTTCCTGTGTTGTCAAGAGGAATTCAAAGCTATATTATTCAACAACAAATTGTTTTTGAGTAAACAGCCCATGGATAAACTGGTTTCTGATTATTTTGAAAGGAGTGTAAAGGGTTTGGATGTTTGTAATGCCATTAGAGATGGTATTGAGCAGATCAGACAATGGCAGAAGCAGTTAGAGATTGTTTTATGTGCTTTAGACAATCAGAAAAGTCTTGGTGAAGGTCAAATTCGAAGAGCGAAGAAGGCGTTGATCGATTTAGCAATTGGGATGCTTGATGAGAAAGAATCAAGCACAAATCTTTCTCACAGGAACAGATCCTTTGGGCGGTATCAAAAGGATTCGCAGAGACACAACTCTTTGAAGCATTTCAGATCACTATCTTGGAGTGTTTCGAGATCTTGGTCAGCTTCAAAACAACTCCAAGCAATTGGGCACAGCATTGTGGTCCCAAAAGCTAATGAAATCATTGGCACCAATGGGCTTGCAGTGGCTGTTTATACAATGAGTTGTGTGTTCTTGTTTGTGATGTGGGTTTTAGTGGCTGCAATCCCCTGTCAAGACCGCGGGTTACAATCCCATTTCAACATCCCTAAAGCGTTCATTTGGGGAGGCTTGATTCACTCGCTGCACGATAGGATTCTGGATGAGGCCAAGAAAAGGGAAAGGAGGAACACTAGTGGGCTTTTGAAGGAGATTCATGGGATTGAGGTATCAGCGCGATATATGAATGAATTAACCGATTCAATTCAGTTTCCTGTCGGAGAACACAAGGAGGAAGAAGTTAGAAAGCGCGTAGAGGAATTGAGGGTTGTTTATGGAGGTTTAAAGAACGGATTAGATCCACTGGAGAAGCAAGTGAGGGAAGTCTTTCATCGGATTATAAAGAGCAGAACTGCAGGGCTTGATTCGATTGCAAAAGGAAGTGATTAGTGAATGATCATTGATCAATGGTTTGAGCTCTTCAATTTTCTTGTTGCAAATAGATAATCTTTTTCTAAATTTTATTTTGTTTTAATCAAAAATACATGATTGAATGTGTAAATGTTAAAGCCAGCATATATTAAGGCTCTTTTTTGCCGTTTTTTATAAGATGGATGATTTGTCATGGGTAAATGCAGAATTTGATGGTTTGAAAGATGATTAAACTTCTTGTTTAGCATTATTATCTTCAATATGTACAAGAATGCTAGACTAATTATAAGTGCACATAATTACTTGTATTGTTGTGTAGATAGAACGAGAGAGAAAAAGGCATTGGATTATATTACCATATGATCGTCTTATATATTATATTTAAAACGATATGTATACGAGTTTGTGGTTAGTGTGGTTGTGTATTTCACAGTTGCATATACACACATATATGTGTAGATATATTTATGAGTATTTGAGTATGTGCATATTTGAATTGATTTTGGATGAAAATGTTTAGTATGGTAGATATTGGGTATTGAAATTCTTGGTTGGGTTGAAGGGAACAAAAAGAAAATACTTTGTTTCTTGCTCTAAATGCTTTCCATATCCGGGTCTTCAACTTTGACTAGAATCCTTCTGCACCACCCAATTTGACCAATTCAAAGAGGCTTACCAGGTCTTGAACCTTTTATTGTTGACTGTGACTTTATACATCCATCAATTCAAGGAAGATTATCTCTTATGTAGACTCCAAATTCATCTCTTTTAATATTTTTTTTATCATATTTCCTTGATAGTGAAGTATCAAAATAACAATAAAATCTATTTAGAAACAGATTAAATAAAAAAAAGCTTGTGACTAGAACTTTTTTATTTTAATAATCAATGTAGGCATAAAAGTTACAACAATCTATAAGTGTTGTTAAACATACACTCCTTCTCATTGTATAAAACATAGACAGCAAGGTCTAAACTGCCCAAATTATGCATCATAACTGCCATATGAATCGATCTTGGCCGTTGAAATGATTAAAGATTGAATATGAGCCATTTAAATTAGGCAGTTATAACAAAATTTGATGGTTTCTTTTTTCTCATTGATTGCAGTTTGTTAATTCCTTTTTATCTCATCCACTTCCCCTGTAACCTCTAGGCTACACTCTAAAATTGTTGAACGGAGAAATATAAATTTCAAATCTTGAATTTATCGTCTTCATTTGCTGTTTGGTTTTATGGGTATGTTTGATGTTTGTGATCGATTAGCTAATTTGAGATGATTTATGGTTTTTATTAGATACGAATATGGCCGGATCTGGTATGCTCAGATCTATTGCGATAATATCCGAGGCTTTTCTATGTCATTTTGTTCAGAGAATGTTTGAAGATTATGTAATGGAAATGTGGTCTTAATGTATAGCCTAATGGTAGAACAGTGAACTATATGACTGTGATTCTGATTTGATTGTTACAGGTTGAATTTATGACCGGAACATGCTTACCTGTTTTCTTATAAGATGCTTTGTGGTAAGTGTCCATCTTTCTTCTTCAACTGCAGTGTGATAAAAATTACTAAAATCTTTAAATTGGCACACAAGTGTTTGCAAATCGGTTCTAAAGATTGTTATCTATTTTATTTATGATTTCATCGTGTATTTGAACTTGGTTTTTTTTTATATTTTTTTTAATACTGGCAGGATGTTTTATCTGCTTTTGATTCACAAGCTTCATTGGATGTACTAATTTAATCAGCCTATTCTAAACTCTACATTGTTAATTTGGTGGTTTCGGGGAGGTTTGTGAGGTTCCTTAAGCAGCGGAATCCTTTACAAAGGATAGAACAAATAGTTTATCGGTTGGGGGTTTGAAACTGGTAGTTGTTATAGGTAAATAGCATTTAGAAAATGATATAAACATGTAGTTTTGGAATCAAGCAGTTCATAGTAACATATGTAAGTTCTGAACATGTCTGTCATTGTTTTGGTTCTAAAATATTCCATCATTTTCTTTGCATTGTTTTTTATGAGATTTACAAGTATTAAAGGTTCAAAAGCATGCAAGAAAACATAGGTAACGACTGATGAAAACGCCAAAGCGAGTTAGAGTTTTAATTAGGATTCTTTACTAACAAGAATGTAAGGAGTCTTAAATTTGTGGATATACTGCATCTGCATGAACACATCATGCATATCTAATTGTCAAGTGGACATCACTTATATTGATTGGAAAAGGGGTATATATAAATCTTAAATATTAACAACTATAAATGTTTTCATGTATTAGTAGCTTATATGTTCCATTATGTATGTATATATTTTGGTTATCATAGACGATTGCCCTTTCTTCATAACTACACAAATTTATAGAGGATTTGAATTGTGACAGTATTGAGAAGTTTCAACCGGTGCCCGCACCACAGTTTTCTTATGGCAATTTTTTTTTCAGGGGAATCCTATGTTGTTTTTGAAGGTTTATTTACTAATCTTAATTCTTTTATTATTATTTCACCTATGACGTATTGTTGTATGATTTACTATAAATAAATGTCATTCTATTGCATTTGAAGTGCCCAAACTAAAAGTTACATTAAATATATAACAATTAGGATAGGAATTGATAGTAAAGTTTTAACTCTTTACGATTCAGCCACAAATCTCTAGCTCTTTCTAACTTAACCAGAAACTTTTAATTCTTTATTGTTTAGAGCATCCATAGTAGGTTTCTTATATTTATGTGAGTGTATTTATTATATTTTAAGGAATAACTGTAAGTGGAGCATAAGAAAAATTTACTATTTATTTGTGTATTTGAAAAATTACTGTAAATTTTTTAATATTTTAAAGTAGTTGTGAGTGTAAGATAAAGAAAATGTAACAATAAAAATATTAAAAAATATTATTCAATTGAAAAATAAAAAAAAAAAACAATAATTTTAAATGTATTTATAAAGATAATGATAATGAAACTGATGCTTTTAACCATAAAGTTTTAATTTCATAATGATTGACCCCAAACTTCAATTCATTATAATTTCAACTCAAAACACTTTTAAATCTTTACGATACAATTTTTCTAATGTTTTCTTTTTTTATTAATGTTTAAAATATTGTTATGATGTGTTTATTTTAATATAAATTTTATTTAAAATCTAACCAGATTACATTTGACGAAATTCTTATTCAAAATCAAGTTAGCAAATATAATATGCATCTGCTCTTTTTTCTGATGGTTTGTGTAAATCATATTTCATTTTTTAACGCTAATTTTTAGAAGAATATAACTTTTGTCTTATTCTCGAATATTCCTTTACGACAGTTTTCTTTCATACTTGTTTCGGTATATAAAACTGTGGCGTTACAACCTAATACACTTCTGTTAACATCTATATGCACGTCAATATACCCGTCGCGAGGCATGGTTGTGACCACCTAGTTATAGAGTAATTATCAACATAAAGGGCCAGTCCATCTTTTCTTGTGAAAGCGCATCTCATCAAACAAGAAATGTTAATCCATCAATATTTATGTTTTATTTTCTTTTTGATGTTTCTTAGTTTTATATAAGGTAAGATATCAAATATAAAGAGTATTTTATTTAAAGTGTAAGAAAAAAATATTAAGCATTGACTGTAAACGAACCAAATGAACACGAATACGAACAAAGTTTTGTTCTTGTTCGTTCATTATGAAAATAATTTATTCATAAACTGTTTACGAACGGTTACCGAATAAGATTTCTTGTTAAGAAAGTAAATATGTTTATAAACTGTTCACAAGCATAATGAACGCGAACGAATGCAAGTGAACGCACACAAGTATTCATGAAACACAAATGAAATTTTCTAAAACAAACAAATACCAACTATCATATATTGATATTATAATTAATTTACAAACATTATGTAATATCCATTAGATATAACTAAGTACTTAATATAACTATTTCAAAAATAAATTTTAAGTGAGCGAACAGAAACGAACTTCAAAGAACACATTATCAAACGTTCACAAACATAAAAGAACGAACACGACCTTTGTTCATGTTCGTTCGTTCATAAAAGAACGAACACGACCTTTGTTCCACTTTTATTATCTTAAATCTTTCGCTTCGTTAAGATAATACTTTACGTTCATTAATATAATCACACCACGTAAAGCCACGTAATAATACGTAATAAGGAACATAAGGATACATGTTATACACAAGCATAGCATCATCACACATCATCAAACATCACCAAACATCACCAAACATCACCAAACATCACCAAACATCATCAAACATTATCAAACATCACCCCCGAGAACATCCCAAGCAATCGCCTAAAACTTCCTTTCTAAGTCTTAGGTGCATGGGCACTATGTAGGCACATGGCCACTATGCGAGCGCATGGCTGCTTAGGCATATGGGAAATTTCTAGACGCATGAGCACTATATGGGTGGATGAACCCTTAGGCGCATGGGGAAAGTCGGGTGCATGAGCACTATTTGGGTGCATGGCCAACACTTAGGCATTTCAGGCAACATTCTAGGCGTGTGAGTACTATGTAGGCGCATGAGCCTGACTTAGGCGCATGAGCACTTAGACGTATTGAGAACACTTAGGCAGTTGATAATTGGGCGTATGGGCCACTTCAAGGCATGAACAACTAACTTACAACTAACATCTGAATTGAACCCCCAATCATCATTCTAACATGTTCCAAGCTTAGTACTAACATTCTAAGCAACAAAACATGCATACTAACATGAATAAAATCATAAATCATCCCAAACACCCACCTACCCAGATTTCTCTCTCACACACACATACGCGTATACATACCCAACAACATGAAAACATGTAAACATGCATTTTCAGCCCCAAAATCAGTTAAAACAGGTAAAAGTGGGGTTCTAGAACTCACCTTTGGCAACCTCTTCGGATAGACTTCTTCAACCCGAATGCACTATAAGTTCAAACACCTAAACCCACCAAAAAACACACCCAAACATCAACAAATACACATAAGCATAAACTTGAGGATAAAACCAGCCAAGAACACTTAAGAACATCAAATTTTTACCTTGAATTCGACCTCTTCTTCTTCCTTCTTAAAAACCTGAAGCTTCTGCTATTTCTCTCTCTAAAACCGAAGACAAAATGATGTGCAGGGTGTTATGGGTGGCCATAACACCTTTGTACAAAATATAATATATTATTTTATACTTTTTACACCTTTAACCCCTCAGCTTGGGTTTTATTACATTTCCTTCTTTCTCTTCTCTTTTATTCTTCATTTTACATCTTTTAAAATTTCCGGGTGTTACAAGTCCACCCCCCTTATATAGGTTTTGTCCCCGAACCCTGTTATTCCTTAAATAGATGTGGGTAATGTTATTTCATCTCTTCTTTAGCCTCCCATGTAGACTCCAATCCTTTTACATGATTCCACTATACTCGCACCAAAGGAACCATTTTATTTCGTAATTTCTTCTCCTTACGATCAATGATCGCCACTGGTTGCTCCACATAATTGAGTCGCTTATCTACCTCGATGTCTTCCAGTGGTACGACCATATCTTCATCAACTAAATACTTCCGCAGATGAGATACATGGAATGTCGGGTGAATTTCACTTAACTCATCGGGTAACTCCAACCTATAGGCCACCTCTCCTACTCGAGCAATGATTCGGAAAGGCCCTATATACCTTGGGGTCAACTTGCCCCGCTTTCTGAACCGAATGATACCCTTCCAAAGTGAGACCTTCAACATAACCTTGTCACCCACCTTGAACTCAATCGATCTACGTCTGTTGTCAGCATACGACTTTTTTCTATCTTTGGCCGCCTTCATAAAGGCTTTGATCTTTTCCAATTTCTTAGTCATAACCTCAATCACCTCGATACTTCCCAACTCCTTCTGACCAATGTCACCCCAACAAATGAGTGTTCTACATCTCCTATCATATAGTATCTCATAAGGTGGCCTACCAATGCTGGCATGATTGAGAGTTCAGCTAACGGTAAGTGGTCATCCCAACTTCCTCCAAAATCAATGACGCATGCCTGAAGAATATCTTGAAGCTTCTAAATGGTTCTCTCTGATTGACCATCTGTCTACAGATGATAAGCTGTGCTAATGTGTAATCTTGTCCCCATCGCATCATGAAATCTTTTCCAAAACTTAGATGTAAACCGGGTGTCACGATAGGACAATATAGATACCGGTACAACATGACATGTTACCATCTCTTTGATAAATAGATCCGCTAATCTCTCGGATGAATACGTTTCATGGATCAGTAGGAAGTGAGCACTCTTCATCAAACGATCAACTATCACCCATATGACATATACCACCTCGCGGTACGTGGTAGCTTCGTAATGAAGTCAATGGTGATATGTTCCCACTTCCATTCGGGTATATCCAAAGATTGGATCTTCCCGTACGGCTTTTGATGCTCCGTCTTCACTTGCAAGCAAGTAAGACACTTACTCACATACTCTACCACGTCGCGCTTCATACCCGGCCACCAATAATCTTTCTTCATATCTTGATACATCTTCGTAGCACCGGGATGAATAGAGTATCGAGTCTTATGAGCTTCTTCCATGATCTTTCCACGTAGATCCCCGTAATGAGGAATCCACATTCGTCTGAATCGGGTTCTAACACCGAGAGTGTTTTCACCCAACTCCTCTACTACACCTCTCATCCTTTTAGAGTTAAGGCGATCTTCCTTCAACGCCTTGTCTCGAAACTCCTTGACCTGCTTCATCACGTCTGAGGTCATAACTAATTCACATTTTAAGTCAAAACAACTCGGACCTTCATCACTTGTTATTAACCAAATTAATCATTCTGAAACGTTTATTCAATTATTATAAATTCAAAGGTACCGTTAATTTCAGTTGAAACAACCCTTTAATCACTGAATCATATGCGAAACCCCTGAATCAAAATTGAACTCATTGGATCTAAAATCGAAAAAAATTTGTCTATATAACATAGGGGTTTTGCTATAATCGATTCCTTAAAGATTTTTTTCAATTGATCATCGTTTCATCTCGTTCTTGTCGCGACCCCGCTTCTCCATTCTACCATTGATTCCATCATCAATCAAGGTAATTAAACACATACACACACTCAGTTTCACTTAGAGATAAAAAGCCCTAAGCTTTATTCCTTTAATAACCTCAAATTCATGTTCAATTGGGATCACATTGAAGCTAGGGTTCTTATTCAATTTGGGGATTTTTGATGAAACTGTTTTTATTAATTTTTATCAAGAATATTTTAGATTCGGGCTCTAGCCCAACTAGTTAACTCTTGGAACATTCACATGGGAAACCCAGATTCGAATTTGGGCAACCATATTTCTTTTTAAACACATTTTAAAAACATTTTTTGTAATTTTTTAAATTACTTTAATAGTAATATAATAATTTAAATTATTACATTATTTAATATTAATTCAGATATCATTATGTAATTTTTAAAATTTTTGTAAAAGAATTTAATTTCCATTTTCTTTATTTTAAAGGATTAAATGCTTTATAAAACATTATAAATCTATTTACAAGTGTTAAACTACAAGTTATTTAAAATTAAACGTATAATATTTTAAAGCTATTTTTGAATCAAGTCCAAATATAAATACAATCTATAATTAATTACTTTTGATCAAGTTATAAATAATTTGTTATTAGATTAATTGTTTCATTTTCACAATTCATAATTCAATTTATATCATTATACATACCAAACTATATTCAGTAATTCTATTACACTTATTATTATTATTATTATTCCTATTATTATTATTATCATTATTATAATTATTACTATTATTATTATTATTATTATTATTATTATTATTTATTATTTATTATTATTATTATTATTATTATTATTATTATTATTATTATTATTATTATTATCAAAGACAATCACCTAATCAATCTATTATATTTTATCTAATCAAGTTATATAGATTAAATTACACTATTTTATGTAAAACTATTTATCAAACCCAAATCCCAATTGAAACCTTAATCCATATTTAGCCTTTAATCTATCATTATTCTAATCATAAGACACCAACCCTTAGGTTGAAACATGAGTAACTATTGATGTTTAATCTAGCCTTGTATCATTATAAAATTGCTTATATTATTAAGTGAGTATTCATAGCCCTTTTATGTCTTTTATATTTTGGGGAAATCATTTGATTTTATATTCAATCAATTGTTATTTATTGTTATTCTATTTTAAAATTCAATTCAAGACATGTTATGTTATTACTTGTAATTATGTGTGCATAGTTAGATGAACTATATGAGAACACAATCATTAATTTATGCAACTACGGTAACAATAATCGATCTATTGGTTTGACAAACCTACCTCATTTGTTTACTCGTGTGATGATTGGAATCAGACTCATTCATTCTATAAGGCTTCGTTTTCAGACCAAGTCAATTCAATCATTAGGTTTGATTGTGTGACATCCGTCACCAAAGGTCCGTCTAATGACGTATTTCCGTCATCTTTTCGTTAACTTGTCATTCCTCACCTTTATGATTTACCAATGTGAAAACGCTTATGCTCTGTCATTACATAACTGTTATTTAAAAACCTTGTCCATATTACTTTCATCACCATCAAACGCACCATTATACCTATATTATTATTATAAATAGAACTATT
>BJCM01201961.1:0-18439 GCA_018326385.1 Flaveria bidentis | reverse complement strand
AATAATCGATTCCTATTGGTTGTGATCAGTGTAGAAGAAAAAGGCCTTGAGACATCTCTTCCAATCTTCGAAATTGTCTCCGTTAATGAGTCTCGGAGGTCTATTGGGAGCAACACTTTCAAGATCTGCAAGTGTGAGTGATGTTAACTTAGACATGATAGTTTCGCTGAGATTGATGTAGTTTCGGCATGAAATAAGATACTTTCGCAGACATTTTCGCATAAAAAGGTAACTTCGCAGGTAATTTCGCTGGAAAGCTACTTTCGCTGATACTTTCGCAGAAGAATCTAATTTCGCTGACAATTTCGGCAGCAGTTTCGCTCACCGATTGTCACAACAGGCTTAGTTTCGCTGGTAAGTTCGCGCGAAACAAGCTTGAACTTTCGTTCAGACACACTTTCTGCAACAATTTTGCTTGAAAATCCTTCACAATCACTGGTGAACTTTCGTTCAAAAAGACTAGTTTTGCAAAACAACTAGAGAACGATTTATAAATCAATATAACCCGTAGTTTCGCTGGAAGATGATTGACAATTTCGCTGAAAGAACAGTAGTTTTGCTGATCGATCCCAAAACCCTTGTTTAACACAAAATCAATCTGAAATCATCAAAAACTCAATGAATTTGAGATATGATGATTAACAAGGCTTCCACAATAGAAAACAAGGTAAACTCAATCAATTTCCATATCAAAAACATCCAATAAGTGTTCCAAAATGATTGAAACAAGATTTTGAACAAAAACCACAAGAAACTCAACAAATCTTGTGCACTAAGGCTCTAATACCATATTATTGGTCCATGTGATCGTATTATAGTGAAAATGATGTTAAGAACCGTTCAATATTCCACAAATATACTAAACAACAATTACAAAGAAGATTGAACACAATAAGAACTCATTCATAATAAGACAATGATCAATGACAATCAATAACATAAAGCACAAGGATAACTTTGTGTATTAACTGCTTTGAAATGGTAACTTGCAACAATGATAATCGATTAGGGTTTTGCAAGCTTACCTTCAATAGAAAGAAATAAAACAATATATATCAGTTTATAGTTTCGCAGACAGTTTCGCCAGACGAAACAACAGTTTCGTCAGGCAAACAAAACAACAAACTGTGAGCGAACTTATAGTTCGCTCACAGTTTCGCTAGACTTCCAAAAACATAAATCTAAGTACTTACAAAAGGAAACTAACAAAAGACCTATTAAAAGTAAAAGTAAACAATCTAAACTAAGGTGAGTCCAACCTATATAAGATCTTCAGTGTTGAATACATGGGCATCATCCAACAAATGGCTCAGCTGACTTATAGAGCAAAGAAGTTCTTTAAAAGAACTAGAAGGCAGTTCTCGCAAAACCCAATCAACTGCAATACTTTAACCAAGGCCAAGTGCTACAACTACAATTAACTTAGTCATTTTTCTAGGGAATGCAAAGCTCCCAAATCAAACCCATAAGCCACTCAAGCCTCCACACATACTATCACATCTAAAGCTGCTACAAAGTCAACTAAACAACAAACCGTTGTTGTTGATTGGAACTTTATGGTGCAAGATGTGACCCCCACTCAAGTACTCATGGAAGGAACATATGATAGCAAGCTATATGAACATATTTGTACTCCATCTTGTATTGCTAAAGTCAAATTATATCAATACTATAACATGTAAATCAAATCTGATATTAAGTCCTTAAACATCTTAAAATTTGATTCTAAAAGGGCAGAAACTTACTAAAAAATGAAAATTGATGAGCTAGAGAAAACCGTATCCTTTTTAAAACATGAACACTCCAATTATGGAGCTCAAATCAAAGATTTAATTTCCAAGTTAACTAATGCTCAAGCCCAGCTAGTCATAATTGGGGCCAAAGCATAGAAGTATGCTATTGAAGAACATAACTTCAAAACAATTCTTGCATCATCCTCTCAGTCAAAGGTCGGTTATCAAAACAAAAGTGGGTTGAGAACCAATAAAATTTCTCCATCACACTCTTATAAGTCTATAAGACCACCAAAATATGAGACTAAAGAGCAAAAGGTTCCATCTGTTGACCCTCTTTCTCATGATAAGAAGAATGATTCAATTTTGGAGACCATTACAGGGAAAGATTTGGTAGAAAAACCTATTTCTATTGGTGATGATCAACCTCTGACCACCAAAGTCAGAAGAAACAAAGCTAAGGCAGTAAGAAAAATTGCCAAGAAAGTGATCGAGTCCGAGCTAAAGATAGACTCAAATAAAAAAGGTGTGTTTATCTCAACTGGATTCCAAGTGGTTGGAAGTTCTGATCCAGGAAAATAGTGTAGACCATCACTACTATCCAGCTGAAGGATCAAAAGTTGAAAGTATGACTGTTGAAGATGAAAAGAAGTGTAAGAAACAACAGTCATCACACCCCATGAAGAGTAACATTGAATGCATAATGTGTGGTCTGCATAACCATATGGCAAAAGATTATTATTACAATCCTGTAAGCACACATTATGCAAACAATGTTAAGAAAGGAGTCAAGGAGGGTTTCACATTTGGACCTTATCACATGGTCCAGGTGTTAAGAAAAGGAAAAATTGTTTCAGAAGCCAAATTGCTTTCGGAAAAAACTCATTCTTCCAAAAGGAAAATAGCTTTGGAAGACAAGAAAAATAAAATTCAAAAGAAAAAAAATAATTTCTTTGAAACCTTCTGAGAAGAAGACTGATTTGGAAGAAAAGTGGTGAAAGCCTATTCCAAGAAGAAAGGATCCTCGGAAGAAAGGTATGTTGCTTAAGCTTCATCAAACTCATCTACACTGATCAGCTAAAGGATGGAATGAAAGATCAGACAAGATGTTGTAGCCCAGACCTCTTCTTCACATACCATAATTGAACCCCCATGCATACATTTCAGTTCAATTATGTCATCCACAATGGAAGAGCCCAAGACCAATAAGGCTTGTGTCTCCAATAGTAACAACCTTTTTCACCTTATGTGCAGGGACATCCACACGACAAAAACAAAAATATTGGGATAGTAGACACTGAATGTTTTAGGCATATGACAGGGAATAGATCTTTTCTTCAAAAGTTTCAACATTTAGATAGAGGAGCTATTTAATTTGGAGGTGAACTAAAGGATACATTTCTGGTAGATGTAGTGTATCTAGTAGTAAGTTAAAAGTCAACAAAGTAAACATTGTCAAACAGCTTGAACTAAAGTGTTTCTTAATTCTGTGATCAAAAGCACTAAATGCTTTTCATAGAACATGAGTGTATTATCCTCAAACCTAGGATGAGAATTCCTCAGGAATTAGTGCTTCTTATATCTCCTAGGAAAGAGGATATGTACAAATTTGATATGAACAATCCTTCCCTACTGGGTGAAGTATCATTTTTTTTTCAAAGCTAATGGTGATGAGTCAACTCTATGGCATAAAAGAATGTGTCATGTTAATTTAAAAACCAATAATAAAATGTTTAAAAATAACTTGGTACATTGTGTGCCTAAAGAGTAATCTTTTTTGCAAAGATAACGGTGTTGCATGTCTGAGAGGAAAGCAACACAATGTCTTAACTCTATAACAACTCCATTACATTTATTACACATGGATCCATTTGGTCCCACAAGAATAATAAGCATTGGAAAAAAATAATATTGCCTTGTGATTATTGATGACTTCACTAGATTTACATGGGTATTCTTTTTAAGAACTAAAGATAAAACTACTGAAAGTTTAAAATCTTTGTTCTTAAAATAGAAAATCAAATAGATCATAAGGCTAAAATTATTAGAAGTGGTCAAGGGGATGAGTTTAAAAATCAAGTTCTTGACTCATTCTCTAACTCAAAAGGGATCGCTAGACTATATCATGCTCCTAGAACTCCTCACAAAACGGTGTTGCTGAGTGGAGAAATAGGACACTTATTAAGGCAGCTCGGACTATGTTAGTTGATTCAAAGTTTCCTCTAACATTCTGGGCAGAGGCAATTTGCACTGCATGCTATTTGCAAAACAAAATTCTTATAGTTAAGCCCCATGGTAAAACCCCTTATGAGCTATGGGACAAGAGACCACCATTCATTGGTTTTCTAGGTCCTTTGGTAGCAGGTGTACCATACCTAACGTAAAAGACAATTTGGCAAAATTTGTTGAAAAGTCGGATGTGCTATCTTTGTTGGATTGTCCTCCAACTTTATTGCTTATAGCGTTTAAAACATTAAAATCAACAATTTGAGGAATCATCCAATATTGTTGTTAATGAGAACACTCCTTGTGTTAGGGGAAATGGTCATGACCATATCTTTGATTTAAGATTGTTTCCAAACTATTCTAAACATTCTTGTGAGAATGTTTCAACTAGAACAAGAACTCAAAATGATCCGGATGATGATCAACTATTTTAGTTACATAGACCTCTTCCAAGTTCTCAAAGGATTGATGAAATTAAAGCTCACATAAATTAAAGTCCTTAAAGCATGACCATCTTAGGAACAAGTGGAGCTTCAACTAGTTGTCAACATAGTGAGCCTCAAAAATCATCAAGTGATAACTTAAACTCTATACAACACCAAGCTGATAGATGTAGTAATCAAAAGAACATGCAACTGTTAATGATGATCCACAACTAAATGCTATTAATGTTGTCTTTCCTTCATTCAGTTAGTCCTCATTGAATGAATATGAGAAATAAACTAGTCCAAGTGTTTAAAATATTGAGCAAAACTTCTCAAACCTATATCTCTCATACAATTGGATGTGATCCCTAGGCTCAGGATTCATAACACTCACCTAGTTGAGAACATAATTAGAGATGTTTCTAAAGGTGTGAGAACAAGAGGACAAATTCATAATGGGAATGTTGTTTGTACTCATGCTTCCTTTCATAGATGGAACCAAGGAAGGTAGAAGAACTTTTAAGGATAGTAGTTGAGTTAAATCAATACAAAAGGAGTTTCTTCAATTCAAAAGATAAAAGGTTTGGAACCTATGTCCACTACCATCTGGTCAAACTGGTAGTTCAAGGGTACACATAAGAGGAAGAATTGACTACACTGATGTATTTGCACTTCTTGCAAGACTTATGGCAATAAGGATCTTCCTTGCTTATGAAACATCCAAGAATTTTACAGTTTACTAGATAGATGTCAAGTGTGCTTTTCTATATGGGGATATAGACAGAGAAGTCTATGTGTGCCTACCTCCTGGATTTGAAGACCTATCACATCCCAACTACATGCGCAAATTGGATAAAGCTCTCTATGGGTTACACCAAGCACCTAGGCTGTGGTATAAGACCTTGTCTTAGTTTCTTAAGGTTTGTGTAGAATAACATTAGAGGAAATCTTCAAAGAGAGACATTCGACATGCATCCTAGGTTTATTCAGCATATAATCAACTGTGAGTTGGATCAAGATAAGTTTGTCTGTGTAGCTACTCTTCCTATCCCTCAAATGAGGCCAGGCCTCTTCAAGGTTCTGAAGGGGGTGTGTGCCAACTACACCAGAAGTCATACTTCACTTCTTCCATGGATGATTGAGCTAATGGCTCCTAGTGACATCCCTATCCACCCTATAGGTGATGAACCCACACCAGACATAACCACTTTATTGCCAACTTTTCCTTCCCCTCCCATCAAATATATATATCAGAGACACTCCAATGGAACCCTTGTTCAATCTTCTTTGATTGAACAAGTCCCCCTGTTCAATCCAAAAAGGCTAAAGTGGAAAAATAGTCTCCCATTCAGTCTAAGGTCCAACCATGCTTCTCACTTGACCTTAATATGGGTATTGAGACTCCTCAATCTCAATCCTATGAGCCCCAAACCCAAACTATAAGCCCTCAAAATGAGTCACTATACTCCCCTAAGCAACCAAAAAAAAGACAGCCAAGTCATAGGCTCTATGCCACTAGACATTGATCAAGGTCCCGGGTCATTAGTCATAACCTCCATACCCTTTACTTACCTACTTACTGGTACTGATGAAGATTTCATGATCCTCCAAAGCCATGATTTTGATCCACAACACCAATCCAAAGATCAAGTGAGCCTAGAGAAACCTTTGACTTCTATTCTCCATCATAAAAACCAAACTATGGTGAGTCCCACTGATGTGGAGGGTACTCTTGTAGATTTAGCTACCACTACTGAGAGTGTCCTAATGGACTCTCAATATAGTGGTAACATTTCTAAGACTGAATCTATGCATCTGTGCCTATTGATGATTTTGAAAGAGACATCACCTCGCAGAGGAAACTAGGGTATCAATAAACCACATCTGATGGTGAAGATGAACATACATGGTATGTTATCACATCTCCCTATGATTCTTCTAAAGAAGATGAGGGAAGTATGCAACTCATCATAAGAAACCTACTTTCTAAATTCTCAAACCTTGAATCAAAGGTTAAGACTTTAGAGGATAGGTCTGTCACTCAACAACTTGAAATTGAAAATCTCAAGAACTAGCTGAGACACATATTAGAGATCTTTTAGGCGTGTACCAGTTCAAGTCTCTCAAACTTCTTCCTCCAACTCATCTAGCTCTCAAGTTGATGCTATCACAAAAGGGGAGAATGTTCAGAGTGAAACACATTTGGAGCAAAGCATGGCTCTTTCAACACTATCTTCAAGATACCCTGCTCAACAAGCAACTATTTTCCCCAAGCCTCCAAATATCATTCTTCAAATGGACCCAAAGATGCTTATGGATCTTAATATGTTCTTAAATAAGTTTCTAATGGGTTCCTCACTTGAACAACTAAGTCTAGAAATTGTTATGGCATAATATGGAGCTAAAGAGTTGAAGAGGTTGAATGTACCGCCTACCGTTGAGGAAGGAGTTGGTCAACCTAAGGTCCTCATTGAACCTGAGATTAATTTCGAATGGGATATAGGAACTGATGGCCCAGCAAGTGGAATCAGTTGGGACAAGGTAGTGCAATCCGACTAACTTCCGAAGCTGAAATCCAAGCTGCGAAAAGGTTATCTTCTTTGTCTGAGGATTTAATTATCATAGAGACAATTCTCGAACAACCCTCTAAGATAAATAATGAATACTTTCTCAAAACCCCTCTTACTTAAACATCTTCATCACCAAACAAGCTCAAATCACCGCCCACTAACCCGAACCCTCTACACCATAATCTCCAAAGGCTCAAGGTTTTGTAGACATCAATGGTAAAAGGAAGATGACTGTGGAAGAACTATTAAAGGAGGAAGTGTAAGGTTTCATATAAGGCCGATGCAACCCAAAACATCCAAAGTCTCTCCTGCATGCATGCATAAGTGTACTAAAGTAGAATGCTTCAGACGTTTCGCACTCTTCCTTAGAAAACATTCTAAGTGTAAAATCTTTTGAAACCAAGACCAATATCTTCTTAAGCCAAACATGAAGTCTTCCGAAGCTTCAAAGACAAAGTCTTCCGAAGCCAACTCTTGAAGACATATTTCTTCCGAAGACTTTTTAACACATGCTATTATCTGATGTACCTTTATCATAAAGCTAGACCACCTTTCAGATGCAACTCTGATTAGACACCAACTTTAATTGAGTTGGTGAAATATCCAAGCTTTTGGTAACTGTAAATTGAGGTCTTGAGTCTATACTTTTTACTTTATGTACTTTTATCCTTTTTTGTAATATATTAGGATGTGAGCTATGACATGTCATTGTCATTAGTCAAAAGGAAATCTGCCTTTTGACTTTACATTGATTTTGTTTTTGTCTAGATCATGTATCCAGCTAGCCTTCAAGTATGGCCGACTATAGGATGTAGTATAAGTATCTTTGGTCCTTGTATCTTATTATCATTGCTATTGTAAACACTTTTAAGGAACTAGAGAGAAATATACATCATCATTGAAAACCAAATACTTGTGTTGTTATGTTCTTGTTCTGTCTTGTTATTACCTGTGTTTCTTAGCTCTCATATAAACTGGTTTTTCTAGTTCCCCATTTGATCTATTAAGTGTTATTGAATACTCTCCACTTGTGTTGTTGTGTTGTAAAAGTGCATTGCACCCTTCTAATGGTTCTGCATTTGGTATCAGAGCAGTCCAGGCTCTTGATATAAGATATCACCATCTTAAGATCCCTCACACACCTAAAATACTTAACATCTCAAATGGTAGCTATCTCTAAAGCTGACATGGAAACTGGAACCATGAAAAAGTCTCCACCGATCACTCCTGAAGACTTTGATACTTGATGTCAAAGTATGGATGGCATTATCAAGTCTCAAGACTCAAGGATGTGGGACTCTGTTGTTGAAGGACCTTACATACCAAGCACCCTATCTACTACCAGTGGTGGTATGATTCCTAAGGCTATGTCTGACTTCTCTGATGAAGACAAGAAGAGAATAGAAATTGATCAAAAAGCCATGATAGCCCTTCAAACTGCTCTTCCAAACTCAATCTATAGAGGCTTCAAGAAGTGCAAGACTTCAAAGCAACTATAGGAAGCACTAAAGCTTATGTATGAGGGCTCAACTTAAGACAAGGAGAACACGAAAGATCTTCTCAAGTAGCAGTTTGAAAACTTCACCTTGAAAACAGGGACATTGTAAGGAAGTTTATGTCCTCTCTTCCTAGACAATGGACATATTATTATGTTGTTATCAAGAGGATTGAGAACCTTAAGACTCTTACTATGACAGAGTTGTATGGAATTCTCAATAGATACCAGATGGAGATGAACATGCAAAATTCATCTGGTAACTCTAGCAATCAAATGGGTTTAGCCCTTCATGTGACTGAAAGGGATAACATAGAACCTCAACATCATCTTATATGCTACCCTGACAGCTTGGAAAAGGGCCCATTCATCACCTTCCAAAATACTCCAAGAGACAACTATACTCAACGAAGTACCTTCCAAGAGACAAGTTCTGCTCAAGCTTTTGCCTCTAATGATGAATCCTCAGGCAACTTTCTCTTCACCCTTGAAGACTTGGACTGTATCCATCCAGATGATTTGGAGTATATGGAGATAGTTTAGCAGATGGCACTTCTCACTCACAGAGCAAAGAAGTTCTAGAAAAGGACATAGAGGAAGTTTCCTAGAAATGCAACTAGTGGAAAGTTTAGGCTGGATAAAAGCGAGGTAAAGTGTTACAACTATAACCAAATGAGACACTTTGCTAGAGGGTGCAAGCCACCAAGAGCAAATGGTGGCCAGACTAACCAAACTACACTAAGAGAGCTCCGTATAATGAGAAGCCAAAGCAGCAAGCTGCAGTTGTTGTTGAAGAAGGAGGCTTTGACTGGAGCTTTCAGGTGGAAGATGCATCTCCAAATCAAGCACTCATGGCTGACCATGATGATGCCAACAAATTGGAACATCCTTGCACTCATGAATGTATTGATACAGGTAATAGATACAAGTCCTATAATTTTGAGATGAGATATGATCTTGAGTCCTTAAACATATTAAAATCTGATTTCAAAAAGGCTAAAAATGATTATAATTTAAAGATAGAGGACTTAGGGAAAACCATTTTTGTTCTTACACATGAGCACACCAATTATAGGACTCAGATCAAGGATCTCATTACCAAGTTGACGGAATGCTAGGATGAGCTTGTGTTCAACAAAGCCAGGGCAAAAAAATGTGTTATTAAAGAAGAGACCTTCAAGAACATGATATCCACATCCTTGCATGCAAAAGTGTGTTATTAGAATAAGCAAGGACTGGGATCTTGTGAGATAGCTCCTCCACACACAATCTTTCCTGTAAGATCTCCCAGGTGTGGAACTTGTGAAGATGAGCTTCCCCTCATAGACCCCTTGACTGAAGAGGATGAACAGGAGATGATGAAGAATGGCTCTGAGAAGAATGAAGAAGAGCATTCTAAGAAGGGTTATCATCCCTCTGAGGAGAGTAAAGCTGTTGGGATGACAAACAATAAGAGAAAGAACTTGATCAGAAAGAGCAAAAGAAAAGTAAGCAAGGCTCAGGAGATCAAGGCCACCTTCAACTATGCATAGAAACAAGTCTTTGTGTTGGTGCATTTGATCGATTTGCAGTACAAATGAGATGTTGAATCGTTCAATATCAAATACAAAAAATAGATAACAAAGATGAAGAAGATTAAAAGCAATCAAAAATGAATCAAAATAAGAGCAATGAGAATCAATACAACCAATAATAACAATGCACAATGATATAATTATGAATAAAATGCTTACAAAGGTCACTTGCAACAATGATAAACGATTAGGGTTTTTCAAGATTACCCTTAAAACTAAAATGATCAAATCTATATATAACAGTCTTAGTTTCGTAGACAGTTTCGCTGACAGTGAAACTGTACTGCTGAAACTATAGTTTCGCGTGGTAGAAACAACAGTTTCGCCGGGTGAACTAAAAAAACTATAGTTTCGCTCATAGTTTCACTGGACCACAAAACTAAGCAAAATAAACAACATATAAAAGTAAATTAACACCTTTTACAAAGTAATATAAACAAAATCTAATATAATGTGAGTCTAATCTATACTTGATCTTTAATACTCCCCCTAGGTTGGACCTCACCGCCTTCACTTCTCTTGATTTGTCTAGTTAGCTCCAATCTCTCCTGCTACATCTGATGTGTCTTTATCTGCTCCTGTAGCTTCTTCCTTGGGAGCTTCAGCATCTGATTCACTCTGGTCAGCTCCTCCTTCATTAGCTCCCTTGGGACGAGCACTAGCTTGCTCAAACTGTCTTGTTAAGTCCCTCACATCCATGTTTAATTCATCTTGAGCTCTAACCTTCTCTGTCAGCTCCTTCACTTCTTTTCTCACACCTCTAGCCTTATTACCCACTGTCATGAATAGAATGGCTTCTTTCCTTGTCTCTTCTCCTGCTACTGCTTTGATGTGATTTTCACAAAGAACCAACAGGTCTTCACCGCAGAATCCAAATACTTCCATTGGATCAAATAATCTGAACTCAATGCCACCTTGTACTCTTATCACAGCCTCCCCCATATTGTTATCATAAAACCACTTCTCGAAGATTTGTAATTACTGGGGATGGGGATCTAACAATCTGATCCTGTTTAAAGTCTTTGGGGGTTTCACCCTTAGCACAATCCTTCCTTTTCTCGTCTCCCAATCCTTATCCTTCCTTGATCTTCTTCTCTCAGCCTTCATGAACCCAAATGACTTAAAATTTTCATTCAGTCCATTCTTGATCTCCTTTTCTAGTAGCATGGCTCTCTTACTCAGATCATCATTAAACAATGGTAGCATAACTAGCCTCCTCAAGTCCCACTTAGGCAAGGTCTTGAATGCCTTCCTCTTGTGGAGATAAGAAATGCCTCCCCCTCTCCTCTTTATCATAAACATTTTGAGTCCGGGGTTATATTTCCAACTTATGATCCTTTTATGAACCTTAGATTTACTCAACCCTTCCATATTTTGGAATAGGGGAGTTATCTCTTCAATCCCTTTCTCCTTAGCAAACCAATCATCCTTCTCTATTTCAAACGAATCTTCATTATCATCACCCTTCTTGGAAACACAGGTGAGAGGTCTCTTATTAACATCATAATATTCTAATTCAGAGTCATAATTAACCACTTACTCATCATTTTTTTTCTTCATCAATCAGCCCCTTCTCAATAGTCTTCTCTATATGTTTAACAGGTTTCCCTCTCACCACCTCTTCTCCAACCAAATCTTTTTCCAACTCAAAGTGCATGTTCATGAAAGTAGCCTCAAGTTCCTCTTCAACACTCTCCACATTCACAGTTTCTTCCTTTCTCTCAGTCCTCCTGCCTTATCAGCTGGTGCTCCAGATGTGCCCTCTCCTGCTAGGGAAGATGTACCCATAATTAAAAATGAGTACTTCATAGTGTCAGTCAAATCATCTAACTCAGTCTGAGTTATCTAATTGGGCATGTTGGCTGTATCCTTCAGTGTGCTTGATACTATTAGAAAACTATTTGTGAAGATCTATGAGACTCTCATTCTTGTATCCCACAAAGGAGTTAAATTCCATATCAGCTTGAATACCCCTATCTTGCACCAACTCATCGTTACCGTCATAGAACTCATACAAAGCATTGAAGAGAGACTTAGCATTCTTATGCTCAACGAATGGATTGTAGATGTCTGGTGCAAGACAAAGAGTTAATGCTCCAAAATCTTTCTGGTCTCGATTAATCAGCTTCAGATCCTTCTCGGTGAATGTGGATGGGTCCTTGTTTAGGGAAACTAGATCACCAACAGTGATAGTTAGTATGTGTGGACTAGAAATGATAGGTTACCACTAATTGTGGTAAGTGTAGAATAAAAAGGCTTTGAGACATCTCTTCTAATCCTTGAAGTTATCCCCGTTTATGAGTCTTGGAGGTCTGTTGGGAGCTACACTTTCAAGATCAGCAAGGGTAAGGGAAGTCATCTTTGACATACTAGTTTCACTAGGGAAGAAGTAATTTTGCAGAAAATATGGTAGATTCGCAGACAATTTCGCAAAGAAAACTAGTTTCGCTGGGTTGCGATAATTTCATAGTTAATTTCGGTAGTAGTTCGCTAGCCAAATCCCTGAAACAACTTAGTTTCGCTGACAATTTCGCATGAAACAAGCTTAAACTTTCGTTCAATTGTATTTTTGAGAGCAATTTCGCTTGTAAATCACCCACAAGCACCGTTGAACTTTCGTTCAATGAAACTAGTTTCACAGGACAATAGTAAACAACTTAAAAGAGGATTACACATGAAGTTTCACCAAAGGAACAGACAGTTTCACTAGATGAATAGGTAATTTCGCTGGATGAAGCTGAACAACTTTTTCAACATGAAATCAATCTGAAATCATCAAAAACTCAATGGATTTGAGATCTGATGATTAAAAGAGCTTCCCTAACAAAAAAAACAAAATTCAAGAAAATTCCATATCAAATACACTCTAATTTGATTTGAAATTGATGAACAACTTGATATCAAACAAAAACAACCAAAAACTTAACAAATCATGAGTACTAAGACTCTGATACCATATTGTTGGTCTATTTGATCGATTTGCAGTACAAATGAGATGTTGAATCATTCAATATCAAATACAAACAATAGATAACAAAGATGAAGAAGATTAAGAGCAATCACAAATGAATCAAAATAAGAGCAATGAGAATCAATACAACCAATAATAACAATGCACAATGATATTTCTGTGAATAAACTACTTACAAAGGTCAATTGCAAAAATAATAAACGATTAGGGTTTTGCAAGATTACCCTTACAATGAAAATGATCAAATCTATATATAGCAGTCTTAGTTTCGCAGACAGTTTTGCTGACAATAAAACTGTACTGCCGAAACTATAGTTTCGCCCGACAAAAACAACAGTTTCGCCGAGTGAACTAAAACAACTGACTATGAGCGAAACTATAGTTTTGCTGGACCACAAAACTAAGAAAAATAAACAACATATAAAAGTATATTAACATTATACCTATTACAAAGTAATATAAACAAAATCTAATCTAAAGTGAGTCCAACCTATACTTGATCTTCCCTTTTTTTCTGCGGGATTTGAAGTGGTTTAAACTAAGGACACAAACTTGAACTCCAACAACAAGAGTTCTAGTTCATGTCCAAGTCATCCCATCATCATGAAGAAGGCTGATAAGTTGTGCACCACTGTTGTACAACATGAACCATCAAGCTCCAAAGGTAGTTCTAACCCCACAAGAATTGCCACATCATCTGAGAAGATGAAGAAGGAGATTTAAAGTGATCAAGTTCTGCCTTGTTCTCAAAAGAAGACTCCTAAAAGGAATAAAATGGATTGTGTTATGTGTTGGGGTACCTCTTATTTTGCTAAAGATTGTATTTACAATCCAAAGAGTACTCTCCACGTCATAAAGAAAGAAACTTCTAAGAGTCTGGAGAAGAAGAAAGAAGCTTTGGAAGGAAAATCAGTTTCCTTCGGAAGCTCCAAAATGAAGAAGAAGGCAAATGGAAAATTGCCTTCAGAAGAAAATTTGGTCTCGGAAGAAAGGAATACTTTCAAAGCACTGAAGTCTGTTGCAGTGCTAGCAGGATCTTCTGAAGCCACAAAAGCTTCCGAAGTGTTGAAGGTCATGTCCAAACTTCCAAAGGTGATATGGAAGACAAAGAAATGCCAAATGACTGAGAGTTCTCCATCAACAACAACAAGAAATCCTCAAAGCACAACTATAGGATCTATTACTGTTTTATTACCTTCTACTTCTTTTGATGAGCACAAGACCAATAAGGCTTGGGTTTCCAAATATAACTAATCATTTTCTTTGTTCAAAAACAACTCAAGACAAACAAAAATGTATGGATCATCGATAGTGGTTGTTCTAAGCCAATGATAGGCAATAGGTCTCTACTCTAAAATTTTGAAAGAATTGATTGAGGGCCAGTTGCTTTTGGAGGAGATAAAGGTGATTACATTTCTAGAAGGGGCAAGGTCACAATTGGTAAGCTCAACATTGAGAAGGTAAACTTTGTCAAGGAGCTTGGATATAATCTTCTGAGTGTATCTCAATTTTGTGATCAGAGTCATAAAATGCTCTTTATTGAGCATGAGTGCATTGTTCTCAAGCCCGGTATGGTCATTCCTCATGAGCATATCCTGCTCAGAACCCCAAGGAGACGAAATATGTACAAGATGGATTTGATAGAAACATCTCCCTCAGGAGAAGTTTCATGCTTTCTATCTAAAGCAAATAATGATAAGTCTTTCCTTTGGCATAAAAGAATGTGCCATGTAAACTTTAAAAACATGAACAAACTTATTAAGAATGATTTGGTAATTGGAATGCCAAAGAAATAGTTTACAAGTGATGACTATTGTGTGGCTTGCCTGAAAAGGAAGCAACAAAAGGTACCTCACAAACCAATTGAAAGAAACTCCATCACTACTCCCCTACAGTGTTATATATGTATCTCTTTGGTCCCTCAAGTGCAATGAGTCTAGGAAGGACCTCTTATGGTTTAGTGATCATAGATGACTTTACAAGATTCACTTGGGTCTTCTTCCTTAGAACTAAGGATGAGACCCCTAGGATTCTGATATATAGATTCAGAATTAATGTGATCACAAGGTCAAAACCATAAGATGTCATTAAGGATATGAACTAAAGAACCAAATCCTTGATACATTTTGTGATGAAAATGGTATTACAAGACAATATAGTGCTCTCATGACATATCAGCAAAATGGTGTTGCTGAGAGGAGAAACATAACACTTATTGAAGCTGCAAAAACTATGTTGTCAGACTCTAAACTGCCTATCACCTTCTAGGCAGAGGCAGTCAACACTGCTTGCTATGTGCAAAACAAAGTTTTAGTGGTTAAGACTCATGGTAAGACTCCTTATGAACTTTGGCACAAGAGAAAACCATTCATTAGTTTTCTCATGTCATTTGGATGTCCTTACACCACCTTGAATACCAAAGATCAAATTGCCAAGTTTGCTGAGAAATCAGATGATAGACACTTCATTGGATACTCTTCCGAAGCTAAGGCTTATAGAGTATACAATCTCAGAACTAGAGTAGTTGAAGAGTCAGCCAATTTGACTTTCAATGAGCACACTCCGTGTATGAATGCTTCTTGTCCTTATTGGCTGTTTGATCTTGATTTAGTTACCAACTGTTTTAACAAATCTTGTGATCATGTTTCTGGATCTATAGACATATTTCCTATAGGTGATTCTTATCCAAGATTTGAGTTGAGAAGACCTTCAAGCTACACATCTTCAACTCTAGTTGTAACTAAAGCTATAAATGAAGTTTCTATTAGCACAACAATGACAAATTCAGCTGATACATCTGAGATGCCTTCAAATTCCAGCTCAGGGGCTCCACAACCAGATAAAAAAGCTTCAATTGTAGAAGAAAATGGTGGTGGTGATAATGATCAAGAATTTCTTGATGCTGACAACCACTCCATAGAAGACAACATCAATGATGTCACACACTCTTTGAATCAAGTCTCTCTTTATAAGTATGATAATGTGGTGGGAGAAACATCAATGCCAGATCTAAATTTCTCTAATTTAGATCTCTCTCAGCAACTTGCTGTGATCCCTCAGCTAAGGATTCACAAGTCTCATCCCACCACAAACATCATTGGAGATATATACATAAGGGTAAGAACAAGATGACAAACCCATGAAGCAAATGTTTGTATTCACTCTTGTTTCTTATCTTAGATGGAGCCCAAGAAGATTTATGAGGCTCTGAAGGATGGAAGTTGGGTTGAAGCTATGCAAGAGGAGCTACTTCAATTCAAAAGGAAAAAGGTTTGGAACCTATGTCCTCTTCCACTTGGGAAGACTACTACAGGAACCAAATGGGTGTTTAGGAATTAGAAAGTTAATAGAGGAATTGTCATCAAGAATAAAGCTAGATTAGTTATTCAAGGGTACACATAAGAAGAAGGAATTGACTACACTAATGTCTTTGCTCCTGTAGCAAGAATGGAAGCTATTAGGATATTCTTGGATTTTGCTGCATCCAAAAACTTCAAAGTCTATCAACTTGATGTCAAGTGTGCTTTTCTTTATGGGGAAATTGATGAAGAGGTGTATGTCAAACAACCATCTGGTTTTGCAGATCCTGATCATCCTGATTATGTCTACAAGCTTGATAAAGCTCTTTTTGGTTTGCACCAAGCACCAAAGAAGTGGTATGAGACTCTATCTTAGTATCTCTGCAAGCATGGATACAGAAGGGGTACTATAGATGGAACTCTTTTCATCAAAGGACAAGGAAATGACTTGATGCTAGTTCAAGTATATGTAGATGACATCATCTTTGCTTAAACTAATCCAAGCCTCTGAAAAGACTTTGAGAAGCTGATGAAGGACAAGTTTGAAATGAGTGCCATGGGGGAACTCAATTTCTTTCTGGGAATTCAAGTGAAGCAAGTTGAAGATGGCATCTTTATAAGTCAGTCAAAGTATGTTTAGGACATAATCAAAAGGTTCCACATGACTGATTGTAAGATTGCTAAGACACCCATAGCAAGAAATCACTCCCTTGGACCTAATCTTGAGGTGGAGTGTGTGGATGAACACCCTTACACAGCGATGATTAGGTCTCTCATGTATCTTACAGCTAGTAGGCCTGATATCATGTTTGCCACATATATTTGTGCAAGATATAAAGCCAACCCCAAGATGTCACATTTTATCACTATCAAAAGAATTATAAGATACCTCAAAGGTGCCTCAACACTTGGTCTCTAGTATCCTAAGAACTCTGACTTCAATCTATATGCATATACAGATAGTGATTATGGTGGCTGCAATATGACTGCAAAGTCTACATCTAAAGGATGTTAGTTTCTTAGTGGAAGGTTTCTCTCATGGCAGTGCAAGAAACAATCCTGTGTTTCTGTATCAACTGCTGAAGCTCAATACATTGCTACTACAAGCTGCTGTGCTCAAGTGCTTTAGATTTTAAATCAGATGCTTAACTATGGATTAAACTTTAAGGAGACTCCCATTCACATAGACAACAATAGTGCTATCTCTATCACTGAAAATCTAGTGCAACACTCCAGGACAAAACACATCAATATCAGGTATCATTTAATTAGAGATAACTTTTAAAAGGGATTAATCAAACTAGTCAAGGTTAACACAAATGAACAATATGCTGATATGTTCATAAAAGCTTTTGATGAACAAAGATTCAAGTATCTTATATCAGCTATTGGGATGATTAACTTTGAGTAGCTTTTCTTAAAACTTAATAATATTATTTCTAAAACTTGTTTGTCCTAAGTTGCCCATTCTATAACCTTCATAAGCTCTTGTTTTCTCTAGATGAAAATATTTTTAAAAGAACTTTCCTTATAATTTTTGAAAAATCTTGGTCTTTTTTCTTCGGAAGATATAAATTTTATCTTTGAAATAAACTTATGCCTTCAAAACAAATAACTGCCTAACTAAATTACCTTCATTAGAAATATCTGAAATCTCTTCCGAAGCATAAATTTTTCTCTTAGGCACTTACATATTTTCAAGGACAATTTTCTTCCGAAGCAAATTAACTCTCAGAAGCATTATTCTTAGCTAAATAAAACGTTTAAGTATTAGTTTTCTTCTGAAGCAAAATTTTCAAAAACTCTCAGGTGATTCTGTTAGGACCTGCTACGTACTAAGTACTAACTGATTCAACGTGAAACCAGATCAAATAGTGCGGAATCCTATTTGATTGGCGATCCAATCAAAGAAAACGTTAATTCAATCAACCCTAACGATTAGAATACGTTAAGAATAGATTAGGAATGATCTGAAACGTTCTATGAACTTGGATGAGACGTACTGAACAATCTCAGACGGCTAGGGTTATGTTCTCTCGAAAACTCTCTCCAAGTCCCGTTTTTCCACGAATTAAGTGGTATTTATAGGTTACAGTCTTCAGTCGTACGACTGAGCTAGGCAGTCGTGCGACTGAGTGTTCAGTCG
>BJCM01201960.1:0-11273 GCA_018326385.1 Flaveria bidentis | reverse complement strand
ACATCCAAATGCTTCAAGTGTCCATGTCTTTTGTGTCCTCCTTTGAGTCTTCATCTTGTGCATCTTCTTTTACAAAATCATATCCTAATACAGTTTTTCTAATAAAAGAAATGCACCTAATCTATTTATTACATAACCAAATGAATAAATAAATTACAACCCAAAATACAAAACACAAATATTGCAACCCTTTCAAGAAACAAAAACGAACATGACAAACCATAATCAACCAAATCCAAAACACATAAGGCCAAGGCTATGTTATGCACCAAAATGAGAAACATATTCAACATCCAAGAAAAACAATGAACCCCTTATTTCAGCCCTAAAGTTTCAGCGAACATGAATTAAAACTTTAAGGTTATGTCCAAACAACACGATCAACCATTTGATGAAAAACTTTCAAGGTTTATACTAAAGCATGCAAGATTAAACCTTGAAACATAAGGGATTCATACATCCATAACAAAACAGCCCATAATGGGTTGAAAAAGTCCATGAAAACTAACTTTTCAAGAACTTTTGAAGCATATATTCCACATATCCAGCTCTAGATGCCAATGTTGGGTTTTGTAACATGTAAAACAAAGCTAGTTTAACCATTTAAACTATAAAAACGCAGCGGAAAATAGGTTTTAACATGTTGTTTGTAATCTGAAAACTTCACCATTTGAAAGCTCAAACAAAACCCCAGTATAAGGATCATATATATATATATATATGTGTGAAATAGTATGCTATCAAAACCAAAACAACAACCATAGGGTGTACAAAGAAACAACCTTTCTTGCACAAGTTATTGAAGGTGGAAGAGATGAAGAATATGATGTTCTTGAATGTCCAGCCCCCAAGAGAGAAAGCCTCAAGTAGTGATACCCACAAGCTCTTCCAAACACCTAGCTAGTTAGGGAGCTCAACACTAAAATCTCTACAAATGTACCTTCAAGAATCCAAATTTTCAGCCTTGTTTTTGAGTTTCTAATCCAAAAATTCAGCCTTGTTTTTGAGAGAATTCTTGCTTGAGTGTTGTAAGAGAAAAGTGTGAATTGATGGATGAGTGCTAGAGGAGTAAAAGTCTTGCAAAGACCAAGACAAATAGGGTCCCAATGCCCACAAGGGGCGGCCGAATCTTATGTTCAAAATGGGTTCCCCCCATTTTGAAACTTTTATAAAATTTTACTCTTTCAACTCTTAGTTTATAAAATTAAAACTTATTTTAATTTTATAACATTAACACACTTTTATTTGATATTATTTAACCAACTTAAATAATGAAATAAATAATTTCTCATAAACAAATTAACCATATAATGTTGTTCTATCACAAAAGCAATGTTTAAGAAAACCCATTTTCTAAATAGGTGTCATTATTAATTTGTATGATCTCATCAACAAATAAATATGTATTGGTGTTTGTATAACTTGTTATTGAGTATGACCCCACTATGATCATAACGTACTAACCACATCAATCTTGTATGTGTCTTGGGCATAAAAGATCCAACAGATACATGATGTTCCTAGTTTATGTGCTTAAATGTAAAAGTCTTTTATTTCTTACACATGTGTAATGTAATTAGTAAATGAAATATGATATGCGTTTGATTTTTATTTTGTTGGAACTTGTATGCCCAAGACACATACAAGATTGATGTGGTTAGTACGTTATGATCCAAGTCGGATCATACCCAATAACAAGCTAAACAAACACCAATAAATATTTATTTATTGATAAGATCAAACAAATAAATATTGACACCAGTTTATAAAATGCGTTTTCTAAATCATTGCATTTGTAATAGAACAACATTATATGGAGAATTTGTTCATGAAAAATTATTTGTTTCATTATTTAAGTGAGTTAAATAATAACAATTAAAAATGTGTTAATTTTATAAAATTAAAAGAGGTTTTAATTTTATAAACTTATGGGTTAAGAGTGTAAGTTTTATAAAATTTTGTTTGGGAGGGAACTCATTTTGAATCCTTCATATTCGGCCGCCCCATGTGGGGTTCTTGGGATCATTTTTAGTCTTGGTAAAATACAAGACTTTCTCCTTTCTTGCACTCTTCCCTTGAATACACTCTCTCTCACACATGCAAAGCACTCTTCTCTCTTCTTCCTTGGCTGAAAATTTCGAATATTTTGGTTCAACTTGAAGAAATTATTGTCTAATTTTCGGGTTGTTCAAGAAAGAGTTGGGTTTTGGTGTTCTACTACCTAAGAAGTTAGGTGTTTGCTAGAGCTTGTGGGTATACAAGCTTGAGGCTTTCTGTCTTGGAGGCTTGACATTCAAGAGCATCATCATCTTCATCTCATCCTTACTTTATCATCTTGTTCTTGAAAGGTAGTTTCAAGAACACCCTATGGTTGTTCTTTTCTTTTTTGATAGCATTTCATTTCACATACTTATGATCCTTGTTCTTGATTTTTGTTTTTGGTTTAAAATGGTTCATATTTTCAGATTGTTCACAACATGTTTAAACCTTAATATCCTCTGCGTTTTATAGTTTAAATGGTTAAACTAGCTTTGATAAACATATTACAAAACCCAACAATGGCATCTAGAGCCAGTTATTTGGAATACTTGCTTCAAAATTTCTTGAAAGTTAGTTTTCATGGACTTTTTCAAACCATTAGGGGCTGTCTTGTTATGGATGAATGAATCCCTTATGTTTCAAGGTTTAATCTTACATGCTGAAGTATAAACCTTGAAAGATTTACATCAAATGGTTGATTATATTATTTGGACAAATCCCTAAAGTTTTGGTTCATGTTGTCCAGAACTTTAAGGTTAAAAAAGGGGTTCATTGTTGTTCATGGATGTTGTATATGATACATATTTTGGTGCATAACATAGCCTTGACCTTATGTGTTTTGGATTTGGTTGATTTTGGTTTGTCATGTTGGTTTTGATTCTTGAAAGGGTTGTAATATTTGTTTTTGTATTTTGGGTTGTAATTTATTTATTCATTGGTTATGTAATAAATAGATTAGGTGCATTTCTTTTATTAGAAAAAATGTATTAGGATACGATTTTGTAAAAGAAGATGCACAAGATGAAGACCCAAAGAAGGACACAAAAGACATGGACACTAGAAGCATTGGGATGTGAATTCAAGTGGGAGTTCATGGACTGTAAGGCCCCATTCCCGAGACCCTTACAATTGGCCAATCATCGTTCATAAAACATATAATTACATTTAACTTTCATAAAACATCACATCGGAACATCAAAATAACTTATGCATATAAATGCTTTTGCAAAATAATACAACATTAGTTACACAATTTCATTTGTTCACATTACAATGCAAAAACGTTAACAAAAGAATGCCATCTATATGCCAAGTAACTGCCCCGCGCCATCCTCAACAATGCTCACCTGCCAACTGGAAAATGCATAAAAAGTCAGCGTCGCTGAGTGAGTTCTAGTTTAACATAAAAACACACTTTAAATTAATTAAACCATTCATTTCTTTAACATGTGTTCACACATCATACGTACACATAGATAATTTCATTATTATCTTCGTCATTCGTTCGTTCATCATTACATCTTTTCATTCCATCAACACCATGAAATTTACCCTTCCTTCATGCATAAAGCTGGTACTGGGCCGAAGTCTATCATAGACCTTCCATCATGGCACACAGCAGCCTGGCCACAGTATCAAAGGTAAATTTAGGTGTACCATTGTCATGTGATTGCCTTTCCGTCATGCATAAAGCGTACTGGGCCGAAGTCTATCATAGACCTTCCATCATGGCGTACAGCAGCCTGGCCACAGTACCAAAGGCAAGCAACAATGGTTCCATACAAATGGTCAATCACAAAGAAAGACCCCGATGTGCATCCTTCTGGGGTAGCTAACCCGCACACCGTTGGGCTGACACCCTACATTGGGGCGTGTCCCGACATACAAGGCTTGCAAGACTTACATTATCTTCCATCGTTCATTAATGCATGCATTCATTCATCATGTTCCTCTTTTCATTACCTTCCACTTTACGTTACATAATACTTTCATTTCATTCATTAACATTCGGCGTAAAGCCATGGGAAAATAATCATACATCACAAGGAACATAAACATAACATTCAGTCATCATCATGCCGGGCATCATACATGCATAACATACATCACGCATAGTCATACAACATCATACATTATCATCATGCATAAGCCTCAATCATACATCATAACATACCCATCATAACATCTATGACCTCAAACAGTCAACTTACATAGCCCCCGAGAATCTCCCAGGTCAAAGCCTACATTTCACCCTTTTTCCAAGAAGTTAGAAAATATTCTAAGTGTTCATCCGCATTTCCTTAACTTCATCTGCATTTGTGTTTGTTCATCCGGATTTCCCATACTTCATCCACATTTGTCATCCACATTGGTTCACTTTCTCATCCGCATTGACCTTACTCATCCGCATTTGCCATCCGCATTTCACATACTTTGTTAATGCTCATCTGCATTAACTTTCATCTGCATTATCCTTCATCCGCATTTGTCACACTTAGTCAATGCTCATCCGCATTGACTTTCATCTGCATTAACATATATCTGCATTTCTCATACTAAGCCAATGCTCATCCGCATTGACTTTCATCCGCATTAACATAGATTCGCATTTGCCATACTTAGTCAATGCTCATCCGCATTGACTTTCACGCATTAACATTCATTTGCATTTCTCATACTTAGACAATTATTCTAAACCCATTCGTACCTAAACATCAGATTCAGTTCCCATACACCATCCATCACGTTCTAAGCTCAAATCTTACCTTCTAAGCCTTAGAAACACAACCATAGCATCAACAAGTATGAACATAAACCAACATCACATCGCAATCACAACATACATACATTCATACATACGAGTTTAATACCCAGTTTTATATAAACATTCAATCATGCATTTCCAGCCCCAAAATCAGTTTAAACATGTACAAAGAGGGGTTCTAGAACTCACATTTGCAGCTCTTGAGTTTGGCTTCTTCCAAACTTGTTTGCAAATTGAATTTAATAGCCTAGAAACCCACTAAAACATACCCGAACACATACAAACGCAGATAAGCATAAACCTGAGGATATAACTAGTCAACAACATCATAAAACCACGAATTCTTGCCTTGATTTCAAATTCTTTCTTGTTCTTCCTTCAAAACCGAGAGTTCTCTGCTGCTCTTGGCACTTTCTCCCTTTAAAATCCGAAGATTTGTGTGGTGTGTGACATATGGGCGGCCATACGACCTTTTACACCCACTTTTCAAATATTTTATCTTTTTGGACACTTTTAACCCCTAGACATGGGTTTTATTTCTTTTCCTTCGTTTTCTTCACTTTATTCTTCTTTCTAGTCTTTTAATAAAAATAACCGGGTGTTACATGGACACATATGATGTGTCATTGTTAACCCTTTGGAAAGACCTAATGACAACATTTGTGATGGCAAACAAGTGTAGTCAACTTAGTTGCTATGGTTATGCACTTGTGTTTGTATGATTATGCTTTTTGGGTTGTTTGGTGTATGGTTATTGTTTGATATTGCATAACAAACTCATTAACAAACTTAACAAGCTGAAAATTGATGGTTCTTTATCATTAAGTGATTAAAAAAAGCTTATTAAAAGGACTAATAATTTTAATAAAAGGGGTTTTATTAAAAAGTGAACCATAGGGTACCTTGTATTTAAAAGCAAGCAAATACATGGTACATAGAGTTTTCTAAACTAAGATTATGAAAACTAAAAATTTCTTTTATAAACAAGTTAAACATCATCCTTTTGCACAACACTTAAGTCACTTGGAAACTCTTAATAGGATAAAGGTCACCTAACCATTTTGATGGAACTTATGATTCGAGGTGGGGATACCATATTTGTGGGATAAAGGTCACCTAAACACTTATGTTGAAAAACTCACATGTGTGTGTAAGTAGGGTAACTTGATTTGCAAACCATGTTTAATGGATCACCTACAATGTGGTTTACAAAAGTGTTGATGGGATAAACGTGCCACACATGTGATGTTTAAGTGGATCCCATACCTTAGTAGTTGTAAAGGGTTGCGGATGATGAAATGGTTGATCAATACACACAAAACGTTCACAGATCTGGTAGAATTAGTAATCCACTTAAAGATATGGATTCTTTGTAGATGGATGCTATGTGGTAGATTCCGATGAACCAACCACTTATCATAATGCAATGTCCAATTTGGATTGTGACAAAGGGCTTGAAGCTATGAACGTTGAGATGCAATCCATGTATGACAACCAAGAATGGGACTTGGTTGAACCACCTCTTAACTCCAAGATAGTTGGAAGTAAGTGGGTTTTCAAGAAGAAAACCAATATTCATGGAATCTTGGATACTTATAAAGCTAGACTTGTAGCAAAAGGTTTCACTCAAACTCAAGGGGTTGATTATGATGAGACCTTCTCGCCCGTTGCATTGCTAAAGTCTATTAGGATATTATTTGCCATAGCTGCTCATTATGATTATGAGATTTGGCAAATGAATGTCAAAACCGATTTTCTAAATGGATATCTTGAGGAAGATGTCTATATGGTTCAGCCTAAAGGTTTTGTCGATCAAAAGCATCCTAACAAAGTATGCAAGTTGAAGAAATCAATCTATGGATTGAAGCAACCATCAAGAGGTTGGAATCACTGTTTTCATGAAGAGATAATCAAATTTAGGTTCATCAAAAACGTTGTTGAAGCATGTGTATATAAGAAAGATAGTGGGAGCATCATCACTTTCCTAGTATTGTATGTCGATGACATACTACTATTTGGAAATGACATTCCAACCTTGGAGGGTGTAAAAGCATAACATTGCAATCTTGGTGAAGCTGTCTATATTTAGGGAATAAAGATCTATAGAGATAAATCAAGGCGGTTGATAGGTTTGAATCAAAGTGCATACATTGATAAGCTCTTGAAAAGGTTCAAGATGGAAAAATCTAAGAAAGGTACCATACCTATCCAAAGAGGAACGATATTGAGTAAGACTCAATGTCCAAGCTCAAAGGATGAGCAAGACAAAATGAAGGGAATCCCGTACGCGTCTGCTATAGGATCCATCATGTATGCAATGATATGCACTAGACCGGACGTGTCATGCGCCTTGAGCATGACAAGTCGATACCAACAAAATCCTGGAAATAGTTATTGGATGGCTTTTAAGAACATACTTAAGTACCTAAGGAGGACCAAAGATATGTTCCTAATCTATGGATCTGGTGAGGAGGAACTCGTAGTAAAGGGTTACACGGATTCGAGTTTCCAAACTGATCGTGATGATTCACGATCACAATCAGGGTATATTTTCATCTTGAATGGAGGAGCGATCTCTTGGAAGAGCTCTAAGCAAAATGTGGCAGCATTATCAACTACAGAATCAGAATACATCACCACTTCATTAGCAGCTCAGGAACCTGCATGGTCAAAGAAATTCATTGTCGATCTAGGGGCAGTCCCTTCCATTCAGGACCCCCTAGAAATTCTTTGTGATAACGAGGGTGCGATTGTTCAAATCAAGGAACCTCGTGCACATCAAAAGACTAGGCACATTGAACGGAGATTCAACTACATAAGGGATGAAGTTGAAAAGGGTAAGATATGTATTCGCAAAGTTCACACGGATCAAAACATTGCGGATCCACTCACGAAGCTTCTTGAAAAGGCAAAGCATGAAAGTCATGCTTATGCCATGGGACTTCAATATTCTAGTGATTGGATTTGATCTTTCATTTTTGTATTTAGATATTGTAACCCTTTATTACTTGAATGAATTATTTGGTTATAATAGTTCAACTAATATTCCTATTTCGCATATATAAAATCCATAAGTAAATCATTTACTCAGAACGTCCGTAGTCGTTCATACTTGTGGGAACAAGTAGGAGGGTAAGACTATTATGAACTTGGATTGGTAGATATTCATATGGATGAATATAGAGCAAAAGATTGCTTCCAAAGTTCATAGATATTTGTGGGATACAAATATTCGACGGACCCACTTCTCAAATATTACTACATGGAATCTTCTTGATTGATCATAAGTAAATTTGAGTAAAGGCGAACATCATTTGGTATCCTCTGACCTGAGATACATATTGGGTCTTGATATTTACTGAATATTATAATTTGACTTAGTTCTTTGCTATTCTGAAACATGGCAGTACATAAGTCTGAGTTCAGGTATAATACAAGGTAGTTGCGCCGTATGTAGTCAAGATGGGATTTGTCCCTCTTATTCGTTGAGAGTAAGATGTCAAAGGCCTGATAAAGCTAAATCAATAAAGAATGATCATTATGTGTCTCTAAGATTTAACATGACATTTGTGACAAAAAGATGATTGATTCACCTAAAACATTTCGAGTAAGGTACTTGAAGGGGATAATGTTATTGAATGGCACTTAGTCATACGTATTAAGGGTAGTAAATCATTGTTAGATTGTATTTACTGCTTGCATCAATCTTCTATGATCCAAGTCGGGTCATACCCAATAACAATCTAAACAAACATCAATAAATATTTATTTATTGATGAGATCAAACAAATAAATATTGACACCAATTTAGAAAATGGGTTTTCTAAATCATTGCATTTGTAATAGAAGAACATTATATGGATAATTTGTTCATGAAAAATTATTTGTTTCATTATTTAAGTGAGTTAAATAATAACAAATAAAAGTGTGTTAATGTTATAAAATTAAAAGAGGTATTAATTTTATAAACTTATGGGTTAAGAGTCTAGGTTTTATAAAATTAAGTTTGGGAGGGAACTCATTTTGAATCACTCATATTTGGCCGCCCCATGTGGGGTTCTTGGGATCATTTATTAGTCTTGGTAAAATACAATACTTTCTCCTTTCTTGCACTCTCCCCTTAAGCACGCTCTCTCTCACACATGCAAAGGACTCTTCTCTCTTCTTCCTTGGCTGAAAATTTCGAAAATTTTGGCTGAACTTGAAGAAGTTCTTGGCTGATTTTCGAGTTGTTCAAGAAATAGTTGGGTCTTGGTGTTCTACTACGTTACAAGTTATGTGTTTGCTAGAGCTTGTGGGTATACAAGTTTGAGGCTTTCTCTCTTGGAGGCTGGACATTCAAGAACATCATCATCTTCATCTCATCCATACTTCATCATCTTGTTTCAAGAACACCCTGTGGTTGTTCTTTTCGGTTTTGATAGCATTTCTTTTCACATAATTATGATCCTTTTTCTTGGGTTTTGTTTTTGGTTTAAAATGGTTCATATTTTTTGATTGTTAACAACGTGTTTAAACCCTAATATCCGCTGCGTTTTATAGTTTAAATGGTTAAACTAGCTTCGATAAACATGTTACAAAACCCAACATATTTATCTTTGATTATTTCATATTATTATTATGTTAAGTATAAGTCATATGTATGAACTTCATATATAGGTTTGAGGGTGTTGTACACAATTCTAAGTCAATAATGATTGGGAAATGTGTTCAACTTAGTCGGGTGATTATTCATGCTAATGGACCATACTTATGGACTATACGCATGAATATATCATGCTTATGCACTAGTCGCACGACAGAACCAGGAGACTGGATCAGTCGTATGATTGAGACATCAGAGTGACTCAGCCGCAAGACTAAACCTTCAGTCGTGCGTATGAATCAACCGCATGATTCAGTCGCACAACTGAACCATGCTAATGGTTCAGTCGTACGAATGGAAACTGCAAACCTATAAATGCCACTTAATTCGTGGAAAACAGAACACGTGGGGAGAGACTTCGAATATTCATAAACCCTAGCCGTCCAGAGCGACCTAAATAGCTAATCCATCTTCAAAGTTCAATCTTAATCGATTCCTACTCAATCTTAACGTTAAGTTCATTGTTATATCGATCGGGTTATCATTCTCACTGATTGGATCACCAATCAAATAGGATTCTGCACTATTTGATCTGGTTTCACGCAAAATCCGTTATTACTCCGTACGTACACGGTCCTAACAAGTGCTATCAGAGCTTTGGCTCGTGATTTTGCGTTGGATTCGATTAGTTTTGGTGTTAAAAACCTACGTTTTAAATCAAAAGAGTCACCACTTTGCTTCAAAAGGCGTTTTCGACATTTACACGCATTAAAGTCTCATTTTTTCATTATACGGCAGATTAGGGTTCCTGGGACAGTCGTATTTTGTGTCAAAGTATCAAAATATTGGATTTTACAAACACAGCAGCCTTCAGTCGCACGATTGGTCCATTCCAATGATAGAACTCAATCGTATACTCTATCCGACTGAACTCAGTTGTATACCTCATTCCCACGACTGAAAAACTTCAGTCGTTTGATTCCAATCGTCTTGTTCATACGCATAACTGAATCCAATCACAGTATTGGATTCATTCGCATCCTTCATTCGCACGAGTGATCCATACTCATAGCTCATTCGGGATAGTCAAACTGTCCTATTCTAAAAGTACCAAGTTTGAAGCAATGGAAGATCAATTTGCTACATTTACTACCAGAAAGGACTCTCGCATCCAGAACCTTCTACTTCTAGAGAATGAGATTGGAAATCATAATAAACCGCCAAAGTTGTTAACCTTAGATGAATATCCATAGTGGAAACAACGGTTTGAAATCTATTTAAATGGAGTTGACCCAAAATCTTTGAACATCCATTGAGACTGGTTATACGGTACTAGTCAGTGCTAATGGAATCAAGTTGAAGTTGGGAGGAATGAGTGAAGCTCAAAAGATTCTGTTCAATGCTGAAAAGAAAGTATATGCCTTGTTGACTCAGTCGATACCTAAGGATATCTTTCATCAGTTGTCTAAGAACAAGCAGGCTAAAAGGTTATGGGAGGCATTAGAGAAGAGATATGATGGAAACACAACTCTCAAAGCACTAAAGGCTAAAGCTCTCAAAAAGGAATTTGTAGAGAATTATGAAGAGGCTGAAGCAACCAAAGTCCTTTTTCAGACTTTGTCTTCAGCTGTTTTCAGCTGTTGTCTTCAGCTGTTTTCAGACTTCGTCTTCAGCTGTTTTCAGACTTTGTCTTCAGCTGTTTTCAGACTTAGTCTTCAGCTGTTTTCAGACTTCGTCTTCAGCTGTTTTCAGACTTTGTCTTCAGCTGTTTTCAGACTTAGTCTTCAGCTGTTTTCAGACTTAGTCTTCAGCTGTTGTCTTCAGCTGTTGTCTTCAGACTTAGTCTTCAGCTGTTGTCTTCAGCTGTTGTCTTCAGACTTAGTC
>BJCM01201959.1:0-13078 GCA_018326385.1 Flaveria bidentis | reverse complement strand
TTCCAGATATCAAGCGAAACCCAAAGTAAATCATCTTATCGGGGTGAAGAGGATTTTCCGTTATCTGAAGGGTACCCCGACACTAGGATTGTGGTATCCTCATGATGATGACTTTGAGCTCACTGCTTATAGTGACTCTGACTATGGCGGTTGCAAGATGAACTTCAAGTCCACGTCAGCAGGGTGTCAGTTCTTTGGAAGACGGTTAGTCACTTGGCAATGCAAAAAACCTGTGAAGCTGAATATGTTGCCGCTGCGAGTTGTTCTTCTCAGATCATCTGGATACAATAGCAAATGCATGACTACGGTTTGAAATTTTCTCGAACACCTATCTTTGTTGATAATTCTGCGGCTATAGCTCTGATACCACTTGTTAGGACCGACGGCGTACGGAGTACTAACTGATTCAACGTGAAACCAGATCAAATAGTGTGGAATCCTATTTGATTGGCGATCCAATAAGGGAAAACGTTAATCCGATCCATCCTAACGATTAGAATACGTTAAGAATAGACTTGGAATGATCAGAAACGTTCTATGAACTTGGAAGAGACGAACTGGACGAACTAGGACGGCTAGGGTTGTGAATTCTCGAAAACTCGTTTTATTCCACGAATTAAGTGGTATTTATAGGTTACAGTCTTCATTCGTATGGCACAGTCGTGCGACTGAGTCATACGATTGATTCATTCGTGCGATTGAGACATGCGGTTGATCCTTTCACACGGCTGAGTGTTCAGTCGTGCGACTGAGTCAGACGCATGAAGTTGTTTAGGCATATGAACTATTTAGGTGCATGGACATTCAGTTGCATGGCTAATCGGATGCATGAACACTGTTGGGGCGCATGGTCCATTCGGACGCATGAAAACTTCACTTCACCAAGTTTGAGCGTATTCAATATTATAACCTTGTGGATAACACTTCAAACAATCACAAACCTATAAAGTCAATATATGTTAAACAACTCATTAATGAAATATTAAACATTATACACACAACCCAACATTAGTATTTCATTAAGTACCCAATAATTACACAAGTGTAAGACATATTACATTCAGATCGGGATCTAGGTACATATATGTATCAACAAAGAGGATGACTTCCAAACCTTCACCACAACCTCAACCTCAACTTGAACAAATACCTTTCCTTTTTCTCATCAAATCTGAGCCAATTACTGAGCTTTACACCCCTGAACCCATATCATCAACCTTACCCTCATCCTCTCCCATTGTATTACAACAACCACCATCACTAACTATCCTTAAACCCAAAAACACTTCCCAAAACCCAACCAATATCCACCCATCAACCACCTAAGTCAACCTCCCAATAATCCAAACCTCTAACCTTGGAAGAGTTCAAGTAGATCAAGAGGAAGCTCATCGACTACACCACCATGAGTGATATCTCTTGTGAGGAGGATTCCATCAAATTAACCTTCACTGATGGCTCCTCGTGTTCACTCACAAGGGAACAACTCCTCGATCCGCTAAGAGGGATATTGAACTAGGCTCTCAAACCCTTTGCAACTAACTCTAACTCCCTTATGGAAGAAAAAAAAGCTGAGAAGAAGGTCGGTGACTCAGTTGGACTCTAGGAAGGGAGAAAAGTTACTATCTCGGCCCCTTGTTCCTAGGAAGAAGATAGTCCAGTGGAGGTTCGAAGACTCTTCTCACAATTATAGAAAGATAGAATGGTAAAGTCAGTAGCCTCAATGCATCTTCTCTACTATGCTCTAGCAGATTTGACATTGCTGAGTTAACAGAGAAACCATTCTCCAATCCCTCCAACTCTGAAGTGGCTTCTCGCATCAAAAACCATCTAAGCAGCCTTCATCTAGTTGAATTAACTACAAAGGCCAAGAGTGAAAAAGAATTGAAGCTAAGATAAGTGGAAGAAAAGGAAGGGTCAATCACCAAGGAAAATCCTTCTTGCAAATGGTTGAAGGCCCTGAATTGGAACCCATAGTTCTATGGGAGTATGGTTACAACTCCCGTAAACTAACTCTCTTTAGAGGGACACAACAAAGGGTGCATGTCATTCAAATCAATGGACTAGATCTTATGTCTACGAATGACTTGTACAAGGTTCTCAGCACCACCTTTGGAAAGAATAGAGAAACAAATAAGTATCTTCTCTCATTGGTGCTGAAAGCTTTGAGAAGCATAAACAAGTGAAGTTTTGGTAGCATCAGCCAAGGGGGAGTTTGTTGGATCATGTAAGGTTGGTGCAACCAAAACAAACACTTATAAACATTTTTGGTACAACTGTGAAAGAACTTCCGAAGGGAATTGTTGCACTTCTAAAGATTAAGGCTAAAAGGACTTCCGAAGAGGAATCCTAACATCCGAAGACAAAGTCATCATCCTTCCAAAGTTCAACACTTGGAAGATTTCAAGACAATGACTTAAAAAGTATGAAGTCATGAAGATCAGCACAAGCCTCGAAAGAAGTAGACTCTTCCAAAGTATAAGTGGCTTTGGAAGAACTTGTTCTTCCGAAGCCAGTTAACCTTTGGAAGAACCCACTATGAACTAGTGGACATAAATATGCTCCCTCTAACACTCCACATCAACCTCTGAAATACAGCATGGGGTTCTCCCACACCCATGTAGTTGACCATACGTTATTCCACTGTTCATCCTTTATCAGTCAGTATAGTTACCAACTTTAGTTGGTATAAAAGGTAAGTCATGGACATGTCATGACTACCTTATTTAGGATAGTATTTTATCTTAGATTTCTTACTTCTAGCAATGTAGTATTTGTTCAGTGGTAAGTTTTCGGCTGGTATTAAAGTATAACCGGCTATATATAGTAGTATATATGGTTTCTCATTGTAACTCATTTCATATGCTAGATAGAGTCTTGTAACACTTTGAATTTAGAAGTAATATATACAAGTATCTTGAAAAGAATTATTTGTGTATTGTTTACATAATATGTTATTATCAACTCTTAAAGGATTCTACTCCATCAAACCGAGTGTCATCTTGTAAGTTTGAGAGATAACAATTGAGTTGAGTGACCAACCTCGATCCTACACCTACATTGAAATACAAAGCAATTTGAATATCAAATTAATAAATAGAGAGCTACCACCATGAAATGAAACTTACAGTTCTTATACACAAGCAATCAATAACAAATAATATGAAAGGAACACTTTAAATCAAATTACCTAGCTATTACACTATGAATTATTGAACTATAACCTTTCCACCTTGACCTTTATTCTAAGAAATAATGTGAACTAAATTCCATAACATCATATTTAGGGGTGTTCCTAATAACTAACACTTTTCTGGATCATTATCACATTTGGAAGTGGACAGGTCATGACGACCTTTCAACCAGTTTAGAAGCTTGGAATATTTAAAAGATCAAAATGATATCTATTTGTTAAATCTTACAAAAACAAATTGTTAATATAACTATGTGTCATGTTATGATTAATAAAGATGTAAAATATTCTATTAAAGACCTAAGTGGAATGTTAATATTAAAACTGAGCAAGAAATATAGTTTAGGAATCCAAATACAGGGATAAGGTTCAACCTAAGTACAATAAAAGTTCCATAAATTTGAGCTCAATAACAATAAATATGCTTTGTTGATAAAGCTAAGAACAAATAGATAAGTTGGTAGTGGTGCCCACTAATGCGATTGATTAAGCCTTCACATGTAAGTATCTACAAAAATTTGAAATTGGGCAAACGAATGAAATGCAGATCAACATTAAAGAATCCATATCACTACAATTGTGACAAAATAAAGTATTCAAAATATCATTTTCATTAGTGTTTGGTTCTAGCTGCAATAACTTAATGTTATAATGTTATACTTAGTTATCAATTTAGACGTATAAGGCAATACGTGCAGGGTTTGAATTGCTCTCTCTATATCGCATTCGCGTTATGCTATTTAATTTGACGTTTAGGATAACTTAATTGATAAATCCTACATTATAACATTAAGTTAATGAAGCTAGAACCAAACACTAAGGAAAGTTATCATTTTAGTACTTCATTTTATGGAAATTACAGTAAGAATGATTCTTCAATACTGGCCTACTTTAGGGAAAAGTTAAGTGCAGTTTGTGAATAAGCACAAAGTCTATAGGGCTTTTTTTCTTCTTTTATATTATTAGTGACAACTACACATAACTAATGTTTCTAATATTTTGTTACTATATGTTAACTCAGTCTTAATAACTTTGGTTTATTCTCTCATGAGAGAAAAAGAAACACTAAGTAAAGAGAAAAATAAAAGAATTGATGCCACCACTCTTATAAAGAAAAAAGATGATATAATCACTCAAATTACTGTAGAAGGTACACACTTGTATCATTTGTGTGAGCCAAAAACTGAAATGAGGGTTTAAACAACAAACATACCTATATGCTTCACTTGTAACAAAAAGTCCTATGTAGAATAAAGTGTATAAACTTATAAAACTTCAAGTAATAGTTCTTTTTTTTGCAAATTCATAAACTTTAAAAAGGACCTTTTTGTTTAGTCTTATAAAATGAGATAAAGTCTAGTGACTTATGTAGGAATTCAGCAAAATTCAATAGCTTTGATTACATAATTTTTTTGAAGGATAGACCATAATACATTCTTCAGATACTTCCCTATAGTGTTGTTAAAGCAGAGGTGCTAAATTAAGCTTCTAGAAATACGCAAACAATTTACCTTTCTTTCGAGGACAAATACCCTTTGACAATATCAACCTTTGATTCTCTGCATACAAACCGATAGTTAGTATGGAAGAAAAGACAAATGAGTTACATAAAAGAACCTTGTGATTAACTTTCTATCATCAACTGCATCGAGTAGGACATAATACTTTGGTTAATATGGATATTCACAAATGTTCCTAAATTTTTTATGCAACTCTCGTTAGATACCCGATTGAAGATAATAAGACAACTTTGTCAATTACTTTTTAGAAGGAAACACAATAAGTATGGAAAATTAAGCCAAGGTTTCTCGATGAGAAGTATAAACTTGTTTATACTTCTGATCAATGGTTATAAATTTCAACTACCTATTCTCTAGCATTACCTTTAATATTATATCAAATTTTGCTAGTGATAGATGACTATAATGTTTAAGTACAGCTGAACATAGTAATACACAAATAAATACAAAGAATTTTATTATAAAAATAATGCAATACCACGGGAGAAGTCAGGAAATACAAAGTTTAGCCAATTAAGAAGAATGAAATATGAACACTTATATTCATCATAGATATAATGTAATGTGTAAAACTATGATAATAAAGAATACACATGAGTCAAATTTGTAGTATAATAGCACATGAACAACCTATTGATTGTATTAAGATGTAACTATTTTGATCTAGTTGTATTATAACAAATATTTAACTATCCTGGGAGAATATATCTTTTCAATTTTGTTTAGAACATATTATCCATCAACCACCCAACACCACCTATGCATCAAGATATCAGGTTTTTAATTAAAAAACAAAATTTCAAATACAAGAGCTTGTCTAGCGGCACTTACAAGAGCAATCTCCATGTTCTTCAATTTCATCTTTAACCTCTCTAAATCTACAGTAGAATCTATTTAATCAAGCAAATTTCTTCCTGAACTCCTACTGGGTTGTTCTCATCACTCTGTTAGTTAGAGGCAAACTAGTTCTATAGGATCGATATTTGTCACTAACACTTTGTTTTTCTCCCAAACTCACTTAATCACACATGGTTTAGATGAAGCAAAATATATTCTAAGAGTTGATAATAATATATTAAGTAACAAAGAACACAAGGAAATAATTTTCAAGGTACTTGTATATATTACTTCTCAACTCAAAGTATTATAAGACACTTACAAGCATGTTACAAGAGTTACAATAAGAAACTATATATACTATCATCTACAGTTGGATATACTTTGACACCAGCTGGAAACCTATAACTAAAGCAAATAATACAAAGCTAAAGTGAAGGTATCTTAGATAATTTCTTATCTGATTTGGTAGTCATGGCATGTCCATGATTTACCTTTTGTCACCAACTAAAGTTGGTAACTATAATAACTGATAGAGGTGAATATTGGAATAAAGTATGGTCAACTACATGGGGTTTTGAGAAAACACCATGTAGTATATTAGAGTTCTGTAGTGGAGTATCAGAAGGATCATACTTATGTCCACTGGTTTATAGAAATGTCTTCCGAAGGTTAGTTGGCTTTGGAAGAACAAGTTCTTCCAGGACCAATTATACTTCAGAAGAGGCTTACTTCTTCTGAGGCTTGGAGACTTCTACTTCGGAAGTCATTGTCTTGGAATGTTATAAGTCTTGAACTTCGGAAGAGAATACTTTATCTTCGGAAGTTGGAGTTTTCTTTCATAAGCTGTTCTTGAACTTTGTCTTCAGAAGAACTCCATTTTCCTTCAGAAGTTCCACACTTAGCTTCGGAAGTCCTTTATTAGTTGCACCAAAATTGTCTAAGTGTTTGGTTTTGGTTGCACTAGCCTCATAAGAGTTGTCGCTCAAAGTTCTACACTTGATGAGCTTCATCTTGATCTCCTTAAACTCCTCTAAAGAGAGATGTTTGGAAGGCTGAGGGGATGGTTTTAGTGGTTGTCGGGTAGGCATGGGTTCTGGGAAGTGTTTTGGGTTTAAGGATTGGTAGTTAAGGTGGTTGTAGTGATGATGCAAGTATGGATGGTGTAGGTCTATGGTTCAGAGGTGGGTTCATATTTAATGGGAAATAGGAAAGGGGTTGGTTTAGGTTAAGGTTGGAGTTAAGGTGTTGGTTTGAAGGTCATCCCCTATCCCTTCAATACATCTCCTTCCTTTTCCCTGAGCGAATCTCAGCCTTGATGTCACTGACATGTCACTACAGGGTCTTCTTAGACATGGGACCCACCTGCCTACCAGAGAAGTTGTGAGCCCGGAGATAGTCCTTCATCCAGGCCTTATCAGCTATCTTCCTGGCAACAACAAGTCCTGCTTCTTCTTCCTTCTTCTTTCTAAGAGAAACTCCTAGAGGTCAAAAAAGTTATCCTTTCCCTCTTTCACTGCAAGTCAACCTCTTTTTCCTTCTTCTCTGTTTTTTCCTCTAAGGCAAACCCTACTACCTCTTCTCTTTGTTCAATTTGCAGAAGGGTTCCTTTCTCAAACTTAATTAGCTCCTGTAATAGTAGCAGAAGCACTTCTTCACTGACAGCTCCAAGCATGACAAGTCTGTCAATTAGTTCCACCCTTCTACGATTGTTGATAGCCTCCTGGTTGGTTGCATTTGCTTTACTACTTGCAGCTAACAACATCCTAGTTGGAAGTCTACCTTTCCTCTTAAGCTTCTCTAAACTTTCTTCCTCCTGAAGCTCTTTCGCATTCATCTTCCTCTTTCCTTTGACATCTTCGGAAGTGCTAGACTTTGGCGGTTCTTGGATGGAAGTTTTAGGTTAAGAGATGGTGGTTGGAGTTTGTTGTAGTGATATTGTTTGAGTGAGAGGTTGGCTGAAAAAAATCCTCATTGTTCACCTCAGATGCTAGTTCTAGATTTGCGTTTGTGATAACCAGATCCTTGAATAGGGAAATAGCCCTTTCGCAGCTTCAATCTTAGCTTTGGAAGATTGAAATTGTTTTTTGAGGCTTAGACTTCTACTTTGGTAGTATGTGGTAATGCACTCTTTGTCCCAACTATTTTAGTTGTTGGGCCATCAGTTTCGTTTTCCCCTTTGAAATTAATCTTAGGTTCTATGTAAACCTTAGGTAGACAAACTTCTTTGAAAGCAGTAGAAGGTACATTCAACATCAGGGCTTAGCTGTTCAATGGAAGATCCAAGCAGGAACTTGGAGAAGAACCTATTCAAACCTTGGAGCATCATTTGATCCATTTGAAGAACAATTGGAGGCTCAGGAAAAATAATTTCTTGATTAGCTGGGTATCTTGAAATTAGAGATGTTAAAGCTTGACCCTGTGGTTCCACATGTTTTTGCCTCTGAACACTCTCCCCCTTTTTGGTAGCATCATCTTAAGAGCTAGATGAGCTAGAGGAAGAGATCAATGAGACCTGAATAGGTACATGCCTAACAAATCTCTCAATTTGTTTCTCAGTTAGTTGAGCCTTGAGATTGTCAAACTTAAGTTGTTGAGTGATAGTCCTATCCTCTAAAGTCTTATCCTAGTTTTGAATAATCACAGGAAGATGAGGTAACATACCTAGTATGTTCATCCTCACCACCAATGTGTTTTCTTGGCACCCTTGTTTCCTATGCCTAATGATGTCTTTTTTAGAGGAATCAAAGGGCACAGTTGCCATAGATTCAGACTCAGAAATGTTACCACTGCCTTGAGGATTCAATGAGGCTCCTTTAGTAGTGGCAACTGAATTTACATGAGTCCCCTCCACTTCAGTGGGACTCACCTTAGTTGGTTTTTGTTGATGGGGGCTAGAGATAAGATGTCCCTCTAGGCTCTGTTGATCCTTAAAAGGGTGTTATGGATCAACTTCATTGCCATGAAGAGGCATAATCTCCTTATCAGTTCTTAGCAATAGGTCTGTAAAGGACACATAAGTTATACCTAATGACCCAGGGCTTTGGTCAATGTCTATTGGCAATAAGCCTATGGTGGGGTTGTCCCTTTTTTGGCTTCTCAGGGGATTATAGAGACTCACCCTGAGGGATTTCCACTTGGGTTTTGGGCTTATTGGATTAAGACTAAGGAAACTCAAATCCCATATTGAGGTCAATGGTGAAGGAAGGTGAGACCTCAGACTGAGTGGGAGCCATTTTTCCACAATAGTCTTTTTGGTTAAAATAGGAGGGACTTGATCAATCAGATTAGACTAAACAAGGGTTCATTTGGGGAATCTCTAATATGTGTATTTGATGGGGTCAGAAGGTAGAACTAGTGATGTGAGCGTGGTTGCTAGTGTTGGTTCATCACCTGTGGGGTTAACAGGGATGTCATTAGGAGCTATGCGCTCAATCATACCTGGAAGAAGTGGAGTGTCTCTTCTGGTGAAGTGTGTGGACATCCTCTTCAGAATCTTGAAGATGGCTGGCCTCATATGAGTGTTGGAAGAGCAGCTGCATAGACAAGCTTGCTCTAGTCTAACTCACAGTTTATGAGGTTCTGGATGAACCTGGGATACATGTAGAATGTCTCCCTTTGAAGGTTGCCCATCAAATTGGTCAGCATGAATCTTGAATAGTTAAAGCGGATGCCTTTTAACAACCCATGAACTAGACAACCTAGTTCATATCGGATTTGATCCCATCCCCCTGACTTGTTTGACAAGCACTGAAGGACAATGTGCAGCAATAACTTCCACTAGTATGAGAAGTTAAACTTGTAGACTAGGGACCTGTTGACATCATCTCCATATCACCTTAAGGTATATGTTTCATTAACCTCAATCTTGGGGAACTCCATTGGTGAATTATCACCGTGAAGCTTGAGATGCCCCCTGATGAGTTGTTTGGATATGATCAACTCTTGGTCACAAATGTTGGACCTCAAAACCCTAACCCCATTCTGGGTTATGATCTATGCATTCTCCTAAAAATCAGCCATGTGGTTTGAATACTCGATGGGGTTTAAAGTTAGGGTTGTGAAGTAAGTGGATTGGGTCAGAAAGGAGATGACTTCAAAGAAGTTAGCATCCATGGACACATACAAGAATGAGACTTGATTGTGCTAGGGGTTCGCACCATTGAGAAAGAAGCAGAGAAATGTGCTTGATTTGGCTAAATTGAAGATGAAGAAAGCTTTGGGTAGTGAAATCGGTAAAAAAATTAAAATAGGTAAGTCAAATTATTTAAATGGGTGAAAGTGATGGATGGATAAGGTGAAGTGATGCTTTGGGTAAGATATGACAAAGGCGGTAAGGTTAAATCCATTTAAAATATTCTGACACCATGAAGAAAATCATTACCTTTTACAGTTGTGGGTCCAAAGATTTATGTTACATAGTAAGGTCTTCTTCTAAGTATAAGAGATTTCCGAAGGTAACCTTCTTTCGAAGCCAACTTAACTTCCGAAGGTAATTTCTTACATTCGAAGGTAATTTCTTACATTCGAAGAATTTATAAGCTTCAACCGTAGATCTGATAAATTATCAATCGCTTCTTCTGAGACTAAAAATTCTTTTGAGAAGAAGATTTTCCTTGGAGAAATATTTCTTCGGAAGATATATGAACATCTTCCGAGGAATAATTTCTCTTCGGAAGAGTCTATACTTAGAATGATTTCAGAAATAACATTTTGTTGCAGGGCTAATCAATGTTTATCATTGCATATTAAAAAAGGTTTTTAAAGTAGATAGACTAATCAATGTTTATCATCCCAATAGCTATAATAAGATACTTAAATATCTCTGATGAGCTTAATCAATTTTTGAATCAACTTTGATGAGCTTAATCAATTTTTCACATAAATATCTCTTATGAAATGATACATGATATTGATATGCTTTGTCTTAGAGTGCTTCACCAGATTTTAAGTAATGGAGATAGCATTATTGTTGTCAATGTGGATAGGAGTGCTCATGAAGCTGAATCCATAGTCTAGCATCTGACTCTAAATCCACAATAGTTGAGCATAGCATGAACACTCATGCGAATGAAAACCCAATCGTGCGAATGGACTAATGCGGATGGACCTCATGCGAATGGGACTAATGCGGATGAGCTCTTATGCGACTGGACCTTCAGTCGCATGACCTCCATGCGACTGGCCCTTCAATCGTTCAAATGGACCCCAATCGTGCGAATGGACCCCAATCGCACCCTATTCGGCCGTATGGCCTCCATTCGGTCTCCAGTCAGTTGCCTAGCCCTAGCTGATGAAAAATGCAGTTCTAGCCGAACGCAAACTGCCCTTTTCAACTTCCAAGCTCATATAAACCCATTCTAAGCCCAAATTGACAATCATAAACCTTAAGTATGCATACCACAACACCATACAAGCATACACAAGCCCGAAAACAAACTCTAAACACATCACACGCAACACACCCAAATGCGTCAAACACAAACACATACAAAAACGGGTTTTCTATGCTTTCCAGTCCCAAAATCGTTTGAAAACAAGTAAAAGTGGTGTCCTAGAACTCACACAAACAACACCAAGAAGTAGAGCTTCGGTTTGACTCGCTTCTAGACGATTTTGGCTCACTCGAACCAACCCGAACCAACTTTTTCTCCCTTTTTCTCTTCTTTTTCTCTTCTCCTCTTTCTTTTGGCTGAAATATTGGTGTGGGGAGAGGGTAAGGGCTGCCCTCTCCCTTTATATACCCCCCACTCACCGTCTTTCTTTCGTTGGCGAGTTTGGTCCCTCGACTTAGGACTTTATTTCTTTTCTTCTTTCGTCGGCTTCAAAATAAATAAATAACCGGGTGTTATAGCTCCTAAACTAGGTACACATATATCTACAAACTCTCCCTTCGACCTAGTTTACATCATTGTTTAACATTCTTCACCAGCTCATCAAACTTCTTGTACTTTTCCTCTCTTGTAACTCTGGCATTTTTTCTCAAATGTGAAGAAGAGTCTTATAACATTTTGAAACTGGAGGGCTTGTACAATGTCTTGCAAATCAAAGAATAGTGGCCACTTGTATTTTTTGTATACATCATTAGCAGACAAGTTAGTCAGCCACATTGGGTCAAATACCCGAATAGTATCCATTTGGCTCTCCTTTTGCAACACTATAACAGCTTCACCTGTTCTCCAATCGTAGTACCACCACTTGAAGTGTGGAGTGAAGTCCCATGGCATTTCCCTTAGAGGGATTCTTGACATTGTGCGTGGAGGACCCCACTTCAGCACTATCTTGGGCTTTCTAGTAATGGAATCAACTTCAGACCGTCTGATGTACCTCGTCGGTTGTTGAGATCTGAAGTTAACCCTCCTGGTGTGGTACTCTTTCCTCAATGCAGCCTCAAACTAGCCTGACATTTTCTTTGGATTAGCATATAGCAACTTCATTCGTGCCAGTTGGTTGAACTCAAAACCGGAAATAGTCTTTAGATCGTGTGGGAATCTAAAGTTCTCTATGCCCTTTTCTCTCTTCACGGCATACACATTTAAAAAAATAAGCCCATGCGATGATCTTGCCTGACACCTTTAAGTGTTTCTTCACTTTGTATAACTTGGTGTAGACATTGGGCTTCTGTGCAGTACGCATGGCTCGGATCTCAACAAAACACGCCGCCCATTCAGCCTTTTTGATGTTGACATCTGCGTCTGAGGCTTGGGCTTGATCCTCATTCTTTTCAGACTCTTTCTCCATCTGATCCAGCTTTTCAAACGTATTACTGACGAGAGTATCACCCAGATTGGGGACTACATTTCCCTCTCTGTCAGCATACTTTGGATAATGATCAGCAGTGACATCCTCGATCTCAATTTCATCTATGTCATTGAGCTCATCATCACTTGTAACTTCATAAGTAGGAGCGTCGTTGATAATCTCGTTCGGATTGAGCTGGAACATCTTAGCAAGCTGTTTCTTCAGTAAATCAAGAATCATTGTAAGTTGAGACTTGATTTGTTGAAGGGGAGTAATATCATACTCATCTTGCTAAGATGATTGATCTGCTTGATTTAAACATGTAACACAACAAATGTTAGTAATTAATCAAGACAAACAAACATTTGATAAAGATGCATAAACATTAATTACATAATATTAGTACAATATTCAATTACAAAAGTTTTCAAGTACCTAAATATTTAATTATTACTTTTGCCCTGAATAGAAGGCGCGTCAATAGATGGGGCAGAAGATGAGGCTCCTTGGTCTTGATTTCTCTTTGTACGTCTCTCTTGACCTTGAGCAAAGGTAGATGTAGTTGCATCTCCTTCATCATCATCATCATCATTCTGCCTTTCCCTTGCCTCATCATTATCACTATCATCATCTTCACCATCATCATCATCATCCCTTTCTCTTATCTTGAGTGGTTCATCCTTTGATCCCTTGATCTTGAGCAGGATGGTCTTGTTAGATGCTTCCAACTCCCCAATCCTCTTAGCTGATTGGTCGTTTTGTCATGGAGTTGGGCAATTTGCGGAGC